>NWSH02000519.1:15918680-15935450 GCA_002382865.2 Heliothis virescens | reverse complement strand
TTTTTTTTTTTACTTTGAAAAAGGAATTAGGTACATATATACTTAACTTCGTCCTTACTAATTTGCTTTATTTGTGGATAAAGTTTTATTATCATAAAATCACAGTAAAACTTTATCATATTACAAATAAGCAAATTAGTAAAGACGAAGTTTAGTATATGTCACATTATTAACTGTGTTTTCAAAGTCGTTTTTAGGGTTCCGTAACCGAATGGCAAAAAACGGAACCCTTATAGATTCGTCATGTCACGCCAGCGTATCATCGTCTACATTCGATGCCATCGTAAAAAGAACTGAAGACCGCTCCGATACACCGGAACTTCCCCACACACGCTACCATTGTTCGGTTGACCTGAGCAGGCATACCTGCACAGGTGGACCTCTCCGGTAGACCGTAGCGTGTATGGCCGGCATAACAGTTGGGAAATATGGAACAAAATACAACAGTGGATACGCTTCCACTGTAATTCAAACCAACACACGCTTGGCATTTTCGTCTTGCAACCTCTTACTCCCACTTTCCTAATGTAAATCCGCTATAAAATGCAGCCAGTCAAAAACCAATCTTATTGTTCACCACACAAAGTTTAAATTTTAAAACATTTGAAAAACTGCACGTAACCTTGTGTTTGAGATGGAAATTCTAATTTTGTTATCGACCTTAGTGCTGAAGATATAAGGTTGGTTTTTGCTTAGCTCGATTTTTGTTGAGTGAAAACGCTAATTGGTGCTTTTGCATTAAGATGTGATCCGTAGACCATTAACCCCCCATTTTGTATTTACTCACACGCGCTCCCGTTTCGCACTTCAGCAGTAATGGATCAATTTTGCACTTAGTACTTTTAGCCTATCTTTTTTATATTCATTCCGTTACTTTATTTTTTCGTAGAGTGGGTTTTGAAGTGTAACTTTAGCGTCGGTATGAAATGAAGGAATGGTGAGGTATGAAGGATAAATGTAGTATAGTATGACCTTTTGATATCTGATACATGTTCAGTATTGTGAACTTGTCTATCTATTTTGAACATTATGTCTACGTTTCGGGTTTTAGTTCGGTCTGAGGTCTGGTTAATCTTCTTCTATACATACAAAAATCAAAGTCCTTTCTCATTCACTGACTCATCAACGCAGGGCTCAAACCCGTGAACCTATAAAGCTGAAATTTTGCACAAAGGTTCATTTGAACTCTTACAAGAGATAAGAAAGAATTTTCGAAAATTCCTATGGGAATGGGAAAACACGGGATGTTAAGTGTTACGCGGGTGAAGCCGCTGGCAGAAGATAGATAATGGTACAAGCTTAAACTCCAGTAGCATGAGTGAATACAACAAATATTTTTGTACCATACATATTACACAACCCTGACAAAAAAGCTACCACATTTGAATAACAAACTCCTGCAATTAACCCTTACAAATTAAACACGGAGAGTAAATAAAAATAATGACTACACCAAAATACGAGCACTTAATATGCACTCAATTGTAATTCATAGGACGCATCCATCAGTCGCGATATCACGTATTAAACAACTCGGCAATAACTCGAACAGTAAACTCGGGTGCCAAAAAACTGGCCGCCCATAAAAATCGAATGAATTCCCCCTGTAATTACCCATTGACTGCAGACTTTGGACCGTATATCTTTGGTTTCACGTTTAACGATAAAAATTATTCGATTCCAATTTATTTTGGTAACAATTTTGTAGGAATCGTTATAATTGAAGATATTTTATCGATTCTCGCTTGGTTTTCATTTGAAACTGTTGAGTTGTTTGTGGAAATTGTTTTTACAAACTATGTTATGAAATTGTGGCAATCGACTTTTATTTTCGCAGTTCAGAAGTGAGATAAAAACGAATATAGGGATAAATTAAACCCTGGGAAATGCTGCAGATCACTTTGGACTAATAGTTTATGATGCAACTGAATATATGTAAAATATACTTAGGTGACAAATCTACAAAAACATAATATAAGATTTTAATAATTTTTATAAAGTTGCAAAGACACTTATTTTTTCGATGGGAAATCATCAAATGACCCCTCTGTGTCAAACTTTTACTGACTAAAACCCACCATGTTTCTTCTAGAGCCCTTTGTGTACCAGTATCGCGAACTCTTTTAAACAATCCCGCAGCCCATGATACAGAAATACTCGTGGTACTAGAACACAGCTAAAACCTAGTTTTAAAACTAAAATTCCCTTTAGAAAACTGCACCTTAATCCAAACTGCACTAAGCTTTATAGACATGAGATGTAGGCACCACTAAAACATTTTATATCCATTGGAATTTCAACACGAAAATATTACCTTGTCAGTTTTATTCCAACGAAGATATTCCCAGCTTTAAGTCATTCCATCTGTTCACACTTACACCTCCGTCAGTACAAGAATATTTGAGGGCACAAATGTAGTTAAAGCAGTCGAATAAGACCTTATTTACATAGCCATAAGGAGTTCTTGTAAATATGGTAAGTGCAAAACGTTAAGTAGCTTTGGTGTTGGCGTAAGTCGTGATCGACTGACGGGTTGGAGGTCATTGACCTTTGTTATTAGAAGAAAATTAATTGTAAGGAGGAAAATCAAAATAAATTAGGTTGAAACAATGTCTGTGAACGGGTTGATGGTAGTACGTTCACCATACAGGTTTCTTTAAATTGTATATTTATGGAACTAACCAAACTTCTGATCAAAGTGGAAAAATATACCACCGTTTCTATCCTATGGGCCAAACCATCTGTCGTTCCTCTGTTTTTTATCCCAATTTCATTTGACGGCAACCCAGCATGTCTTCATCTTCCATACTTTCATCCTGATTTCATCTCACAAGTACAGCAGCAGCACGTCAACCTACCTCAATCTGACAATTTTTTTCAATAGATTTTCAACTTTGTCGCTATAACGGAAGGTATGTATTTGATTGGTAAAATTTGAAAGATTCGGGTAGGCTGACTTGTTGGTTTCTGCATCATCTTTATACCAAACAACTGTTCTAATTTATGGAACCCAAGGAAGTTACTGTCTCTATAGCTTTAAGCCCTCTTAAGCCTATAACTTAAGTCAAAACATAAGGTTTTGTTCAGGATCCCGGTCTAGGAGGCTTTGTCCCAAAGGAAGACTTTCTATCTTATTGTTGAACTTTGATTTACGTTGCTGAAAACTTGGAACGCTTCAGATTATTGGGGTAGACCTTACTGCAATGAATGTATCCTGTTTACTTGTGGGTTTGTTTGTAGTAATATTAATGTATTGTCTTTTGGTGAACGAGTATCGGAGAGGCAATTGTTTTGGTCCTTTTTCCTTGATTCGGTAGGATGTAAGGACCAATATTTTGGTCCTTTTTTGCGCTACTGTTTCAAAGGCGATATGTTTGAGAATATTTTTCCTGTTTTTATTGTATATTTTTAAACCTTTACTCTCAGGTAATATAATGCGTTGTCTCTCGGGGTTTTACCTATTTTCATCAGAAAAGACAAAAATAGTTCTGAATAACAAAAATTCTTGCGTGGTAGTGGCAACTTACTTTTTATTATATTTTTCTATATTTATAACTATTACGAGTCCCGATCTACAATAATAATATTAAAGTACAATATTAATGGCCACTTTCACAGGTGCCAGATAGAATTCTAGATATATAGAGCTATCTGACAGATCATGCCATAAAAAAGAAGTCAAAACTAAAAACATTTTTATGGCACTGCCTATCAAATGGATATTTAGATTTTTATCTGGAACCTGTTTAACTGACCATTAATACAACATCATCATCTGCCTAGCCTTTTCCCAACTATGTTGGGGTCGGCTTCCAGTCTAACCGGATGCAGCTGAGAACCAGTGTTTTACATGGAGCGACTGCCTGTCTGACTCCACAACCCAGTTACCCGGGCAACCTGGCACCCCTTGGTAAGACTGGTTGTCAGACTTTCTGGCTTCTGATACCCGTAACGACTGCCAAAGATGTTCAAATGACAGCCGGGACCCACTGTTTAATCGTGCCTTCCGAAACACGGAAGAACTCGTTTATGACAAGAACCCATCCACGGACCGACCGCGCCAAGCGTTGCTTAACCTTATGATCGATCGATCCGCGCGGCTTTGACTTAGCCACGAGCTCTTCATTAATTATATGACCATAATGACCATTAATACAACAATCAAATATTATTTATTTATTTCTCATCATCACATACATACATGAGTTTTTTGGTAAAAATGTGCACTAAACATAGAGACTGGTGTCTGATGTAGGTGAATCCTGTATTACAGAACCAAACAAACAAAGTCTTAAATAACAATACAATATTTAACTTTATAATAATCGAACAAACCGTAGAGTATTGACACCAGCTGTCATTGTCTCTGCAATACACGGGAAGCGAGGAGTAGCCAGTCACTTAGTGACAGTTGTAGGGCACTGAGAATAGTTGCATAGCAAGCAAGCCAATATACACTGAACTAGCTAGAGGGTGTGACTTCGTCTGTGTGAATTGTGAAGTGGGTACTAATATTGGATGTTGTAGTAAAACTAGTTATACCACCTCCTGATGGAACTTGCGCACTTGGATAACAAGTAGCTTATGTCCTTTCTCGGATTTTAGAATGTCTGTAAGCAGTTTTGGCATGATAGCGCGACAGACAGACATATATTAGGAAGGTTAAGTATAAAGAAGCAAAAAAGCAATAAGAATTATAAAAGCGTAGTTAAATAGCTATTCTCACGAAAATACTAGTAAATTACTTGCGTATTGGATGAGTAGATATGTTAGATTTTTTAGTGTACGAACTAGCATACCCAAAACATTGAATGAGAGTCATCAAAAGATTGAAAAAGGAAAAAACAAAATTCCCGTTAATTATACATTCTAGTCACTTTGATAAAAACTGTACGAAAAAATATGTTTTTCCCTCAAAGTTTTGATCAAAGCCGATAAATAAAAATCCCACGTGTGCAATAGCGAAGTTTTCAACGAAAATTTTTATCTGTTTTATAAATTCAACATGGCGTCTCGCGTTAAGGAAACCAATTTATCTCAACAACTTAGAACGTTCGTTTTCAGCGATTTTGTTTGTATGGTTTTAAGGGTTCCGTACACAAAAGGTAAAAAACTGGGCTCTGCACGTCGCTGTCCATCCGTCAGTCACCTGACTGTATCTCGTAAACTATGATAGCTAGAGAGCTGAAACTTTCACATATGGTTTATTTCTGTTGCCACTATAACTAAAAAAAAATAATGCAGGCTCCCGTAAAATAAATGTTATTTTATGCATATTTTCGCTTGATATGATAACTAAAACAGATAAAGGTTTTAAATATACACAAAATATATTCAAAAAAAGGTAAATAAAAAAACTCAATTTGAATTTGCGGCAGTGAGATTCGAACACAGAATTTCGACTACGGCGACCCACGACTCCAACTACTAAGCTAACCCAGCAATTGCAAGTGCTGGCCAAATATGCTATTACAATTTTCGTTTTCTCGTGTTTGCTATTTATTAATTTATTTTACAGAACCCTTCGTGCATGAGTCTGACTCGTACTTGACCGGTTTTTTTGTTATTATTTTCAGTTGGATTCGCTTTTCCAGTCGTTTTATTGAATGGATTGGATTGGATGTGTAGCTGAAAGGGGTAGATGCTCTTTTGATACTGCACTTTAAGAACTTTGTTTAGTTAACTGTGAGACAGAACGTTTTACGCTCCTTTAGTTTTTTTTGTAATGGGTATTAATTTTATCGAAAGTTGAAAATTGTAGCTACGAGTATGTGAAATTTCTATTATTGTGATATTTGGAAATTGACATATTTTTTTTTAATTTTAAGCTAATTAGGAAAAAGTACTTACGTGAATAACAGTTCAAATTACAAAACTGTCAACAAAGATTTTCATAGGGCCAAAAATACCTAATTTATTTATCAAGGTCAAATCAATTTAAAAGCAATATAGACTTGGGTCCAGGTATTTTTCAAGGTCAACTAAAACCTGATTTCGTAAATACATACTTCCATCATAAATCACAGATTACACCAGCATTAGTACAAAAATAATAAATCTGTTCACGCCCACTTCACCCCTATTATAAACGTTTTAACTAAACAATAAAATCGCATGACTCACGAACGTTTTTCCTAGAACTAAACACCCCAAAAATATTAAGGTAACCTTAGAAAAAAAGGGAAATAAAAGAAAACGTGGATATTTAATGCCGCAGAACCCGTATATATTTCTTGTAAACAAATAAAAACGATACTAAATCGTGTCCATGGCGCAAAAAATATCCCACTCTTACGGAATTCTAATGTTAGATGTGTTTGATAAGATCTAAGCGGTTGGATTAGATTATCTTGTGTTCTTTTGAACAAACCTAAGGTTAACACAAAAATATGACTTCTGTTTAAAGATTTATGTGATCTTAAAATTTTTTCTCAAGGTTTTTTTTATTTTATATGCTTTGAGGCTTAAACGGGGAAATTTATGTTTGGTGAATTCCCATGAGGTAAAGACTAAATATTCACAATTATGGCCTATCTTATACAAAAAGGTGGGAAATTCTAGTCATACGCAAGGATACTAAACAAAATCACCTCAACAAATTTTCTCCTCCATTATCCACTTACATTATCTTATGTACCACACATATATCTGTCATCAAATATACTTTTTATTGACAAAATGTCAGTATCAAACAACCATAACAAACTCCACTTATACGTTCCGTCATATAGATGTTTCGTAGCACTCGTAGCCCGTAGACATGCTACGCCGCTACGTAGCCTCGTAACTATCATTGCTACGACTTGGAGTGTACTACGTGAACGTGCTACAATGGTACTCTACGCCGTAACTCTCGGTGCGGTCTTGGCTGAGAATAAATCATTTTCATAATTTCCCTTGCGAGATATTTACAAAGGGATTGTTTTAGTTCTGATTAGTGGTACTACTTTGTTTGTTAGATAATGTGGTTGTGGCAACAATTTAGAAAAATAACCCTCAAAGTAAATTTTTAGGAATGCCATAAAAAAACTTTTTTTTTCCTGTCACAAAGAGTCAAAAAGAACAACTCCTACTTAGACTTTTTAAATAAAATATTCCTCAAATAAAACTTATTCTATTTTATCCCACTCTAAACTTTCCAAAAATGTAATGTAACGTAGTAATCATTTTATGAACACGCCCTTACCTTTTTAACTTTATCGTTACTTTAGATACTGTTTAAGACTTTCACCAAGAATTCCATAAGGAAATGATAAGCACATACTAAAATATTTAAAACGCTTTACTACCTTTCCTTTATTATTTTATACTTTTCACTCTAAAGCCTATGAATTGGTCCTAACGCTATTACTAAACACCGAAATGGTCTTTCATCCGCAGATCAGCTTATGTTTTGCACCAGCCATAAAACGGCAATAATATCAGCGGTCCTAAGAGGAATATATTTCCAGAAAATATCCAGTAATGTTAGTTTATACCGTTCATTTTATATTTTAGGCTCGCCCCCGAGTTACGTTTAAATCTTATTTAGAGCAAAAAATCAAATAAAGATCCAGCGCTCTATCTTCTGAGATTATTTAGCATAATTATTTACATATTTTGTGTCATATTGTTTTGTCTTTATTAAGTTTTACTGTAAAATGGCGGAGAAAAGTTAATTAGTAGACGACTAATTGAATTACGATTCCCGAAAGATCTTATAATTGGATTTTTTTGCGCCGAATTTTTATATAACTCTAGCGTCTAAAGAATTAATTTTGGGTACAAATTATACAAACAATATTGTTATGTTTTAATCTATTATTCAAATCTTTGCCTAATTCCTCCCAAAGAAATATACGTGGTTGATAATTTCTTACCTCAAAGCAAACGTTTATCTCAGTTACTTCCTAAACCCGCATCAAATGATAAATGATAATAATAATCGCGAAGGATATTTTAACCCAAACCATTCGCGAAACCTTGTTCAACGCCATCTATTATCAGCAACGTGAACTAACACAAAAGGTTGCACGCAAACTGCTCCCCACCTACACGCACAGATCTAGGGAAAATTAGGTTCATATTTGGTAATATTGTCAGTCGCCTCGCGACCGGGCCCCCGAGAGCACGTCTCGTGGCACGAAAATTTAAATTCTAAATCCGACACCGTGTTTGTTTTAAAACATTAACTGTAAAGACGAAGTTCCTTGTTGTTAAAAATTTTGTTTTGTGACTTGAAATAAGTAGTTTTTAGATCGTGTTAGTTAAGTGGAGTTAGGTTTAGGAAGTGTTTTTTGCCTTTCGATAGATGTGACGCTATGTCTCGTGTGAGATGATCGTAATTGAATGGATGTGTGAGACTACGATATGGTTTTAAAAAGGTATGTATTGTCTTAAACGTTTTGCATATCAAGTATTTGCATAATTAGGTACTTGTACTATTTTTTTATGAGAAAAATGTTTAAGGTTTTTTCTGTATGATTGATATCTTGAGGTCTCGTGACATGTATTATTGGAAGCATGGTGAATATTTTATATGAAAATTGTCTGCGTTCAAATTGACACGGAAGAGTTTGCAACAAATTCTTGGCACAATCAAGGAGATAATAATGTTGCCCTTGTACATAAAAGGGCAAATTTTCCTCAATTACATTTTATTAAACTCGAATTTTGATCTGCTACATGTTTATCATATTACGAATACCGTTCGTTAGCCAACAATTTCAGCATTTTGAACCAAGAAAGATATCATGAAAAGTATTCGCGGTATAATCGTATAAATAAATTTTTCGAATAAATTACCATTATTTTGTGAATAAGATGTGGGAGAAAACAAAATTTATGCGAGACTTTTTGCCGACAATTTCCTATTTGGGTCAACTGTGTATCGGGTATTTTGTAACGAAAAGGAACTTGTGAGAATTTCTAGTGGTCTTTTGAGACGTATAGATTTTTCTTCCTGGTTATTGTGGATACAATTCAGTAATATATGTTTTGACGTTTTATAGTTCAGATGTGAATTGATCTGTGTTTTGTTTGAACATTTTATTTTCAATAGTTAGCACTGGCTGCATGTTGAATTTTAATATTTAAATGTTTAAGAACTTTGAAGATGCGTTTGCTCACTGACCAACAGTGCAAGAAAGCAGTTGATATAGATAAAGATTAGATCTGATTGCAGCATAATTATAATTTGGTATGACCTGATATTACTATGTACTATGTCATATTCTATACAAAATATGAGGAAAACGTGACATTATATTTTTAGGCAGGGACGAGATTGTGATAATGATAATGATCCTTGCAAAAATTATGTTTTTATCTTATTACTATTGAAAAAAATCCTTTTGCATAACCTTGGATACATTTGTTTTTGTTTGGCTAAGTTTAGATATGAATATGATTTAACTTATTAATAACATATTTTAGAAATTTACCCTAAAGATCACAAAATACGCAGAACCTATGTATCGGACTCAATTTGCAAATCAACGGTTAATATCTAGTTACGTGATTGGCTCGAACATTTAGTTCTGTACGTGTTAATTCAACGACCGAGCTTCGCAACTATTGCTCAAATAGGATTATCTGATTATACTCGGAATACCATCATTAATATAATGAGTTTAATCCTGACTAGCCGTGTACTGCAGTTTCACTCGTCTGCCGTGGAGACTACTTCTCGTAGCGGGATAAAATCATACCTATGTCAGCTGAGAGATAGTGTGTAACAATGTTTTTTTTTTCAAATCTGTTCAGTAGTTTTGGAGCCTTTAGGGTATGTACAAACAAATAAACAAAAAAATGTGTCCTCTTTATAATAGATATATGTCGTATAAAAACATGACATAGGAATATTCAGTGAACAATGCAGAAGGACTTTACGCCAATTTAAAATCGTTTCATATTTCTGAAAAGGCTCCGCTGTCGATTGCTTTATGTCGCTTTTTTGGATCGGAGGACCATTTTCTGACAATATAGTGTGGCAGTGTAAGTGCTGGGAGCGAAAGACCAATTTTTGAAACTACGAGGCGTCAAGAGTATTTTAGAGCTAAAGATTTTTTATACAATTTTTGTTTGGAAATTTTTTGTGAGAGCTTTTAAAAAGCGAAAGTGTTATTTTGACTCGGTTTAAGTTTTAAAAGCATAATTTATGATAATATGTACATAATTGTTAAGTCTATACCTAAGCTGATACGAAGTCACTTTTATCTAAACTGAAAGTAACAAAAAAAAAAAATGTTTCCCACCCCTTCGACCTTAAAACCCATAACTAAAACAGCCTATGCCACTCAAAATAAAAATATATGACGTAGCTTTCTCGTAGTAAAACAGTCACAGTCAAAATAATACCGTATGTAACTTTTTGTTAGTATTTCAATAAAGGTTCAGTAGATACCATACAACATCACAAACACACAAACCCTCTTCACAATATATAAAGTAAATATTCAAAAATAATTTATGTGCCATATTCAAAAATCTTTGTCCCATAGCAGTTTTACGGGGCATCCTTTTGATGTAAAGAGGTAAATGCCTTTAGAATTTCTAATTAAATTCATGTTTTCAAACATGTTTGCCTCTGGTTATTATTAAAGAAAATGCTTTGAAGACGCTTTAAATATGGAATTAGGTTCCGCTGGTTTCAGTATTCAATGCTTTATAATTCACAATTATATTTCCTGTTAATATTATTAATGTGGAGTTCTGTAATGCGAACTTCTGTTTTATTCAGCAATGAAAATGAGGTATATTTAGGTCGTCTTATTTTTAAGGTGTATTTTTAATTAACAAGTAACATTACTGTTAAATATTTTATAGGTATGACTGTATAAATTTGTTTGTTTACTAAATTAATACATATTTTAGGTGAATTGCACCATTTAGCTATAACGATAGCCAAACCATAACCAGCCGTAAAATGGCCGCCCATTGATTAAATTAGTGATTTGACAACTGAAAATGGTTCGGTTATCGTTATAGTTACACGTTTTCTGACAGCGATTAAACCTAAAACAAAACCTAGGCAGTATCTGTATTAATATACCTATTTTTATTATTGTATTTAGTGTTGTATTGTATATTTTAATAGGAGTTTTGTGTTTAAAGTAAAATACATATATAAGTAAATAGTAAAATACCTTAAAATTATTAAGGTCATTGTTATCACTTAATTGCTCATGAATCTGTCGATACAGGCGCTCCAGAAAATAATAAATAAATATAGCTAGAAAGTCTATACATAACAAATGACAAGCGTAGGTCGCAAAATCGTCGCAAGAAAAAGCAGTTAGAACCTTTCCATATTATAATACAAAGGCTGTAATTCTAGCAAGGTAATCAATGACCATTCGTTTTCTACGTAAGAAGACGAGATTGCTGTGCACAGAAACAATTACAGACAATAATGAGTACCTATAGATCTGTTGGAAAGCCAATGAAAGCCCTTTACTGTACATTCTAGGTCGTGGAACTGGGCATACATTTTTAATGCGAGACATAAATGTGAGATGTTCAAAGTAATATAATTGAAGAGATCGTGGCTAAGTTATAGCTAATGGTAGATTTTTAGAACCCATCTATCCATTTTGCGATTATTGAAACTTGACTGAATTTATATAGATATAATATAAAAATTCTATCACTGATCGCAATTCAGTGGATAAGTAGGTTAAACAAATCTAGAGGGCAACGGATTTCATTATTAAGGAACGTGTAAAAATTTATATCCCGGTTGACATTATACGGTGGTATGTACAGACAACAGCAGGTCAACGTATACGAATCTGTCAAATTTTATCAATCAAACATTAACCTACCTCCATTGTGATAAGGTTGAAAATCGAGTGCAGAAATTTGACAGATTGTGGTAACTTGATGTGCAGACGTCTGGGGCCTGAGTCTGTTTCTTAAACTTAAGCAACAATCAATTGTCACTACAGTGAGACTCAATTACAACTCCAATACGATTGAAGCGTTATTGGTTATTCTGCAAATTGAGTAAAAATCGTACTCGTAATGTACTGTCAGATGACAGATGACATTGCAGATGACAGACCAATGGCATGTCATTGGAAAACGATTGGTCTTTTAACAGTAACAGAATAACCGATAAGGCTAAAACTGCTATCGCCATACAATTTTCATTGAATTTTCATACGAGTGACACACAGTTGTAGTTAAGGAATCACCCCCCTGTACATCTTTGGCGCAATACACGGAAAGATCAGATAGTCATTAAATATAATGGTACTAAGCTGCATCTAGTCACACTGAAAATCTCTCTTACGTAGAAAATATTTAATAATCAAATGATATTTTGTATAATAAACATTCTAAAATATTAAAATAAAAATTAAGNCTCAAAATAAAAATATATGACGTAGCTTTCTCGTAGTAAAACAGTCACAGTCAAAATAATACCGTATGTAACTTTTTGTTAGTATTTCAATAAAGGTTCAGTAGATACCATACAACATCACAAACACACAAACCCTCTTCACAATATATAAAGTAAATATTCAAAAATAATTTATGTGCCATATTCAAAAATCTTTGTCCCATAGCAGTTTTACGGGGCATCCTTTTGATGTAAAGAGGTAAATGCCTTTAGAATTTCTAATTAAATTCATGTTTTCAAACATGTTTGCCTCTGGTTATTATTAAAGAAAATGCTTTGAAGACGCTTTAAATATGGAATTAGGTTCCGCTGGTTTCAGTATTCAATGCTTTATAATTCACAATTATATTTCCTGTTAATATTATTAATGTGGAGTTCTGTAATGCGAACTTCTGTTTTATTCAGCAATGAAAATGAGGTATATTTAGGTCGTCTTATTTTTAAGGTGTATTTTTAATTAACAAGTAACATTACTGTTAAATATTTTATAGGTATGACTGTATAAATTTGTTTGTTTACTAAATTAATACATATTTTAGGTGAATTGCACCATTTAGCTATAACGATAGCCAAACCATAACCAGCCGTAAAATGGCCGCCCATTGATTAAATTAGTGATTTGACAACTGAAAATGGTTCGGTTATCGTTATAGTTACACGTTTTCTGACAGCGATTAAACCTAAAACAAAACCTAGGCAGTATCTGTATTAATATACCTATTTTTATTATTGTATTTAGTGTTGTATTGTATATTTTAATAGGAGTTTTGTGTTTAAAGTAAAATACATATATAAGTAAATAGTAAAATACCTTAAAATTATTAAGGTCATTGTTATCACTTAATTGCTCATGAATCTGTCGATACAGGCGCTCCAGAAAATAATAAATAAATATAGCTAGAAAGTCTATACATAACAAATGACAAGCGTAGGTCGCAAAATCGTCGCAAGAAAAAGCAGTTAGAACCTTTCCATATTATAATACAAAGGCTGTAATTCTAGCAAGGTAATCAATGACCATTCGTTTTCTACGTAAGAAGACGAGATTGCTGTGCACAGAAACAATTACAGACAATAATGAGTACCTATAGATCTGTTGGAAAGCCAATGAAAGCCCTTTACTGTACATTCTAGGTCGTGGAACTGGGCATACATTTTTAATGCGAGACATAAATGTGAGATGTTCAAAGTAATATAATTGAAGAGATCGTGGCTAAGTTATAGCTAATGGTAGATTTTTAGAACCCATCTATCCATTTTGCGATTATTGAAACTTGACTGAATTTATATAGATATAATATAAAAATTCTATCACTGATCGCAATTCAGTGGATAAGTAGGTTAAACAAATCTAGAGGGCAACGGATTTCATTATTAAGGAACGTGTAAAAATTTATATCCCGGTTGACATTATACGGTGGTATGTACAGACAACAGCAGGTCAACGTATACGAATCTGTCAAATTTTATCAATCAAACATTAACCTACCTCCATTGTGATAAGGTTGAAAATCGAGTGCAGAAATTTGACAGATTGTGGTAACTTGATGTGCAGACGTCTGGGGCCTGAGTCTGTTTCTTAAACTTAAGCAACAATCAATTGTCACTACAGTGAGACTCAATTACAACTCCAATACGATTGAAGCGTTATTGGTTATTCTGCAAATTGAGTAAAAATCGTACTCGTAATGTACTGTCAGATGACAGATGACATTGCAGATGACAGACCAATGGCATGTCATTGGAAAACGATTGGTCTTTTAACAGTAACAGAATAACCGATAAGGCTAAAACTGCTATCGCCATACAATTTTCATTGAATTTTCATACGAGTGACACACAGTTGTAGTTAAGGAATCACCCCCCTGTACATCTTTGGCGCAATACACGGAAAGATCAGATAGTCATTAAATATAATGGTACTAAGCTGCATCTAGTCACACTGAAAATCTCTCTTACGTAGAAAATATTTAATAATCAAATGATATTTTGTATAATAAACATTCTAAAATATTAAAATAAAAATTAAGTTACAATTTCTTGATTTAAAACTAGTTACAGTCTTCAGGCCAATTTGATACCTATCTTTTGTGAAGACCCAAAATCGCTATGGAAATTGGAATACCTACATGTAGCAACCTACGCAATTCTCAACCGGAGCTTACAACCCACTCGCACTTTAATTCCAATATCAGCAAATATTCCAAAGCTAATTACAAGTTTATTATATAATATTCTGTTTTTTTAGGTAACAAGCTTTATTCCTTTTAAATTCGTGTATTTGTTTTTTTGTTATGAATATTACAATCTACTTAAGGAATTCTGAAATAAACACAAGTAATTTTAAATACATAAGTTTATATTCTAAGCAAAGATCTGGGATTGTTTATTGTTTGTATTTTAATACTTGCTCTATTTATTATAACTCTTATATTAAAAATAAAACATAATAAAATATACAAATTCATGACCATAACATATTATAAAAAAAGTTAAATCAATATACGAACAACGGTGTATGAAGTTGATAATATACGTAATACGGCACATCGGCTGATAAAAAATAACTAAATATCTTATTAATACTAATACTAACCGTTTTCCCGCGGTTTCACTCGCATTCCGTGGGAATTACTACCCGTACCTACCCGGATAAAATACAGCCTATGTCACTCGTGGATAATGTAGCTTTCGAATAGTGAAAGAATTTTTAAAATCGGTCCAGTAGTTTTTGAGCCTATTCATTACAACCAAACAAACAAACAAAGTTTTCCTCTTTATAATATTATTATATTTACACACTTCCAAGTAGTATCTGCTTTTGAAACATTACAGAGTTCAAACACATTTTGTAGAATTCAGTGTTTTTCTTTGCACGTAATTTATTTATTTCGCAAGGGAAAANTTACACACTTCCAAGTAGTATCTGCTTTTGAAACATTACAGAGTTCAAACACATTTTGTAGAATTCAGTGTTTTTCTTTGCACGTAATTTATTTATTTCGCAAGGGAAAAAGAATAAAAGTACGTGAGATTCAAGCATACGAAAAATCTTAGAAAGAGATTTGTACTAGTTTTTTTCCTGTATCCTAAGAATTACTTAATATAAGGTAAGCCTGGAAAAATGTATTACTGGCTTTTTCAGGATTTCAGACTTTTTATATGAAAGGAAAAATGAAACAAACATCAACAGTTTTCGGTATACAAAAAACCTTTTAATTTTGAAAGTATCTTTACAATAACTGAAAGTATATTTTTTATTATTCATTATTTGATTGATTAATTTAAATTTGATTGATGATTTATTTTAAACTTATTACCGCCAGTGGATCCATCCACGTCTCAAGAAAACTACTTCGTGCACCTGGACAAAAAGTTTTGCTCGAAACATGGGCTATCTAACACTGAAATATTTTCCCAGTAATGTAACAAACAAACATTTCATTACCTTTATAATTAGTGCGAGACTAATTGTTTTCCTCATGTGTTTGCCAAAACACAGTCCTCCTTAATATGCACGAGGAACCATTTAGTTCTAGTCTGCAAACCACAATGGGTCCTCTGAACCGCGCTTCAATACAACTACGTAGGACCAAAGTTAACAACAAAATTTCCTCGCACCGTTCCGTCTACTTAATCACATTGTGTTTGCACGCGTGCTTCTCATTTCCTACTTAATTGGTAGCTTCACTGTTTCTCTCCTCTATTCTATTGGGAACGGATAACGTTGTTTGTTTCAGTATCTTACGGGAATTATGCTGGTGTAATTTCGGCGATATTTACTCTCATTTGATCGCGGTCAGACACCGTGTCATGAGGTTTTACTCTTGCATCGTCTTTTGTTTACGTCAAAATGAGATGGTATTGTGTTATCTCTTATTGTTTTTCAAAAGGAAATAATTTACACGTAACAATGTTTCATGTGCAACATAAATCTTCGTCAAATTCTACTAAAACAAAAGAGACATTGTTTAAATTCCGCGACGAACGAAATTCAAAGCATCATTTGGAAGTATTGTTAGCTACGCAAATAAAGAGAGAAAGGACCAGAACTCGCCTCTAAGGACTGAATCACTGTGAATTAAACAACAAAAATACGGGGACATTTGAAACGAAATTCTGTACAGAATTGTCGATTGAGTGCATAAATCTTTCTGTCGAGCAATTAGTGTTGGAGCCTGAAAAAAGTACTTGGCACCGATTCTTCGCTAAATGTGAATGTACTGAGCACTTTGACTTTAATGTTCCTTGTAGTATTCATTCACTGATTGGTGATATTCTATTCGGCTGTGTCCTCGATTCGTAGAGATTTATTTTTCTTGTGATATACACACATCAAAAGTGTCTAGGGATCAACATATATTTTTGCAATAACTTTTCTCCTG
>NWSH02000519.1:15889355-15918580 GCA_002382865.2 Heliothis virescens | reverse complement strand
ATCCATATGAATTTATAAAATCATAAATTTATTACAAAGCCACATCTCAATCTCAAGAAATCCACATAAAAATGTTTGATCCCTAGACACTTTTGATGTGTGTATAAGAAAATATTGTTTTCTTCTCGTACTGATACAAGCAAGGGTGTCATTTCTGTATAACTTTTCATGAGGCAATTTAAGCAAAATATATACATTGGTTACTTATCAAGATCAATGTTTCGAAAGCTTCGATACGTGGGCGGCGTATAAATTTTAATTTGTTTCTTAGAACTTATCGACGTCAATTTCTTAAATGCCTTTAACAAAATGACTCATCCAAGCTTTTACTTTTTGATGTTAATTTTTAAAAGTTGAATATTAATGACGCTAGTATTTTATGTCACATTTTTTTAATGTCATTGAATGACTTTCTCTCAGAAAAATAACCTCTATTTTTCCCTCACTGACTAAAATTATCTTTCACAGTTGTGGTAATTCTTCCGAACGATTCTGCGGCCTTATTAAGAGTCTTAGACATTATCAAACTTTCCAAATCTGCAGTCTTAATTTAAGGCTTCTTGATACAACAAAAGTCTTCCACCAAAGTTTGGTCCAGTGATTGAGAGCTCAGAGCTACACACAATCTGTCATGTTCCTCCAGTGACATCATCAATATTAATAAGATCTGGCCTCTTTATTAATATTCTGGCAGCGGATCCACTTTGTAGTCTCCTCGTTTGCGAGCCTCGGCCCAAATCCTTCATATTTTTAAGGATTTAGACGACATCCTTTATGCACAGTGTTTTGTTTTCAAAGTGGATGAACGGACTATAAGACAAATTGTATGAAAAGAAAATTTTCCTCGTTACGTTGGCATTAAATTGGATGGAGATCTGTTTGTTTTGGAAAAAGTTATCTTTGATTAGAAAAATAAATGTTTATGTAAAGGAATTGCTGGATGAAGGGGATTTTATACTGTAAGCTTGCAAAACTCAGTTTGTTAAATGGAGATAAAGAATAAATACCTAATCATAAAAGTATTGAAAGAAAACAAATATTTGTCTACGAAAAAATTGTAATTAAAACTTTTATGCAAATAAAGATCACTGGCTCCACTTAAAACGAATTAATTTCAGTATTTAATTAATAGAAAAAAGTAATCGAAAAATAACTCCGAATTTTATTAAAACCGTGATCAACATTTAAAATTCGGTTATTTCCAATTCGCACTCCAAACTGTGAACGGTTTGAGCGTAAACGCAAATAAAAGAAAAAAAAGAGAAAATTCAATTTTAAACGATTCTGCGAAACGCTATTCTGTGATCCTTACGATTTGCGCCCCTCTCTAAAAATAATCAGTTTGACGCACAAAATACGGGTTCAAATCGAACATTGAGATGATCTTTTATAAATAAGGTCCGTTTCTTCTTATTATTGGTCTGTTAATTCATTTCTTTTCAATTTTTGTGGGGGTTTAATTGGATGGGCTTATTGTTGATGGCTATGCTTCAGTTCAGTTCATTTTAATGGTAAATCGGCATTTATGATTTGATTGATAATCTCATGATTTTTTGCTCTATTTTCACCACTTTCTGTTAAAGCTTTAGCTACTTATAAAAATGTATATGTAACTTTATTATGTTATCTGCCACTTAAACTTTCTTTTTCTTACTATATATTGCACATGGTGGGGGGTTAGCTTTCCTGATCGTTTTTCTTCACTTCGCTTTATCTGCGACGTCGCTCTCAGGTGCATGGTACTCCTTATTATCCTTGCTTTTTAAACGGTCGAACAAATAAAGGTACATCTCATTGCCAATAATATCTGCCTAGCCTTTTCCCAACTATGTTGGGCTCGGCTTCCAGTCTAACCGGATGCAGCTGAGAACCAGTGTTTTACATGGAGCGACTGCCTGTCTGACTTCCACAGCCCAGTTACCCAGGCAACCCGATACTCATTGTAAGACTGATTGTCAGACTTTGATGACAAAGATGTTCAAATGACAGCCGGGACCCACCAATTTATCGTGCCTTCCGAAACACGGAAGAACTCGTTATGACAAGATGGGTCACCCATCCACGGACCGACCGCGCCAAGCGTTGCTTAATCTTATGATCGATCGATCCGCGCGGCTTTGACTTAGCCACGAGCTCTTTGCCATTACCAATAATAACGATGTAATAATACATGAGACATGGTACTTTTTGTTGCCTGCAAAATCTCAATAAAACATCAACTTTCAAACATTTTATTCATTCCTTTGTAACATGAAACTTTAGTAAAACTACCAACTACATTCTACATCAACAGCGGGGGAACTATATTATTAATTCAGTACACTCGTCACGTACATTACAATTTATTTGACCCGAAAAATCTAGACTGTATACTAGGGACATAAAGTCTAACATTTTATTATCACAGACAAATCTCTACTAAGGGATCGTAAAACGTGTTAGTTTTTAATAAAATCTCCTAATATATTCAGGGGGATGTTTTATTAGTTCTTGTTTGGTAGATTTATATAGAGTTGCCCAATAAATTGCGTTGTTTATAGTTTCGTTCATTGAAAATTGTGGGGTGTGATCAGAATGGGATACAAGGGATTTTTTGTTTAGAGGTGGTTATATCTTTGTTATACAATATGTTATGTTTACCCCGTCGGACTCATAAGGGTAATTTAGGTTAAGCAATGACAAGACCAAATAAATTTGAAAACTTTATAGATTCGTCATAGCAACAATAATAATGAATTTTGAAAAACCTATTTTTTGCCCCAAATGTGCTACAATTTCCCCAAAATCAGGCAAATTTTAAAAAAGCGACAACACCGATTTCTGTGGTATTTGATTTATTAGTGTAGCGGTTATTGTGTTTTTAACTTTGAGGTATGCCGACAGCCTTCTCAAAGGCGCACCGCGCGTCCTCAAAGGCGCGCCGCCGCCCGCGGCACGTGTATCATAAATCAGTAGAGAATTTACTAGAGACGCACTTTTTTGCGATATATCGATTTTATTATCGATATGTATCATTATTGTATTGAATGTTGACTTGAATAGTTTACATGAAGTAGAGTAATTACACATAATAACGAACTGGCTTATGATACGAAGTTGGTGAAATTGATACAATCCCGGCAAAAATAAACTTATCCAAAAAGTGTTAAACACGAATTAATATTACAAAGTAGACGCATCGTTATCGTACTAATTATTTAATTATTAATTTAACAATTCGTTGGCACTGTTAAATTAATAATAATTTGACAATCACACCTATGATACGAAATATTTTTGACTTCAATCGATATCGACATCGACATTTAAAATTTGAATAATAGTTAAAGAGTTCCGTCTCTACTCTCAAAGGCACCGCCGGCTATTGTATTTTAAATTTATTTGGGTTCATGACCTTACGAAGTCATTACCCGGAAGACGATGACCCTTGAACCGTATTGCCATATGATTTTCGTCATTTTATGAATTATTTTTAAAGTTTTTTGAGGGGTAATTTTTGTTTACTAGTGTATGGACGAGGTAGTCATATATGGAATCGTATCTGGGTCAGGAACAATACCTTCATGGGACAGACGGGGTTTTCTTTACATATTGTATAAATACGTGTCTTTCAAGATTTTTTTACTATTTATTTTTTAATTAGTACTTTATCAGTGTTTTCAGGGGATTGTTTATAAATACAAGTTTTTATGTAACGGATTTTTTGTTTTTGTTTTCCTTAGTAAACAATATCTATTATTTACGTCCAATTTCAGACAAAATGTTTACTGTCGCAATTTTTCCTTATTTTGAAGCTAATCTATCTCAAAACCTACTACAATACGATCAATCATTTTCGCTAATGCGCAGCCCAGGACGCAGACTAAAAAATCTAACTCTAAAAAAATATTACTTAAAAACATTTTGTGTATATTCAGTACAAAAGTCAGAAAATGTTCAAACATAAATAAAGGCGGGCTTACACATGCGGGCTGCTGAAAGCTAGTAGCGAACAAAATAAAAGAATCACTGTCATGTATTTTCATAGGAAAACTGAAAACTAAGTTTTTGGCATTTAAATTATTAACGTCGGTCAGCTTTGTAGTGTGAAAAATTTAAGTTATTTTGGCTTCAATGCTTGTGGTTTGTTGTTTTAAAGTGTGGATTTATATTGTGGTGGAATGGAGTAAGGTTTTTGCTTTACAAAAGTAAATGCTGGTTCTAAAATTTCAATGTAACTTTTGCTATGTACAGACGCCAGCACATCAGCCTTAATCTGTCAAATTGCTTCAATAGATTTTCAACCTTAATATAATAAAGGAAGGTTAATGTTGAATTGGTAAAATTTGACAGATTCGGGTAAGTTGGCCTGTTGGCGTCCTTATGCATAGATTCTCCATTGTGAAAGTGTCTATCGGATCACTTTAAAAATAATTGTTATAATTTAATTTGTCTTTGAACAATTCTTATATGAAAAACCGATCTTTGCAATTTCCAAAAAAGACTTAAGTTTAGCGGTCTGACGGACTAAGAAAATATTGATTCTCAACCTGAAATACAATTTCTATCCAACTATGATGACAGTGATGTGGAGGAATACTTCGGCGCCTAACATCACTCATGTCCTTTTATATACGTTTTTTTATTTCAGTTTGTATTATTTTAGTATTTAAGAGTAGTTTGAAGTTTGTATACAATATAGACGTAGATTATATAACTATTTAACAAAGTATCACTCCAGCTTTTCCACTAAAAGCTCATTTGAACATATCTCAAGTTGTGAGCAATGGACTGTACCAAGAGGATTTCCTTGTACTCTCATATTCAGCGAACATTATATTTGTTATAAATGTCCTGTCTATCTACGTATGTGTGCGTTCATGTACGTCGACAATATTATCGTTGTGTGCGCTTCACTGAGTAGCAAGAAGGTTGAATTTGTTTCCTGTCTTTGTATTTTGATTAGCTATTGAAATGGATTCTGAAATATGTCGTCTTGTCAGTCTGTTTGACAAGTTGTTAGGAAATATGTTGTGTTCGTTGAATATTCACGGTAAGCTTCTGGCTTAGTAACAACCACGTGGATCGATCAGTCACAAGGTTAAGCAACGCCTGAGCCTGAAAGATTGACAACAAATCTTACCAAGGGGTATTAGGTTGTTTGGGTAACTGAATTGAAGAGGATAGATAGGCAGTAGCACTGTTACTGAGCAGCATCCAGTTCTGACGATGATGAGTATAATAAACTGAAGTTTTGAAATATCGTTATGTTTGTTAGTTTTCTTACTAAAAGCCTCAATAAAACTCACGTGTCACTGTAAATTATACTTGATATGATATTATTTAATGTGACGAAGAACTTTCTTTTACTCGTATCTTTGCAAAAGTCTTGTATATCGATAACAGCAAGATACAGAGATCATATGGTCCAGTATATTGAGCCGAACGTTCTCGTTTGACGTTGGTTCCGCTGTATCTTCCTGTATTCTTCCGGTGTAAGCCATTTGTTCCCAATACTTTAAGTCACGGTATAATAAACTTGAATTGCTAGAGGAGACGTTTTAGTCTCAATAAATTATTAGAATAATTTCTAATAATGTAAATGTGAAAGTGATTTTTACGATATCACGCCAATACGCCTGAATGGATCGAGACAAAATTGGTGAGGACTAAAACGGGTTTTTGAATCTTAGTGCGGGGCTGTGTAATACGAGAAAATATATTATAAACTTTGAATACCTTTAACTGTCATAACAAAAGAAATATAAACACGACTCTTTATATGTATTTCGCGGATTACACGAGGAGTGACAGCGATTCTGACGCACACAACTACTGCACAAACGTGGGCAATATCTAGTTGAAATACAAATTGTTCACAGAACAGCAGCTGTATGTGGTCAATCTGCTAGGTAAAGTGCTATTTAATTTAAGCGTCACCACGGTATTAGTCAGTACGATTCCCATTTCTAGAAGAAGGAGAAATATGTTTGTATTACAGTATTTCCTGGTACACCTTATTTCTAAATAGAACATTCCCAGAAAAACTTACTTTGGGGTTTCAGTATTATTTCGCCAACAGAAAAAATATACCTATATCTCAACTAAATAATATTCTCAGAAGAAATGTGAGTTGGTTCAACAATCAAACAAATCAATTTAGCTTTTGGTTTAAAGATGGATAAGTACTTCAAAGCCCATTACAGTCTACTTTTCATCCACAGCAAAAGGCATGTCTCTCCGGACCACAGGAAATAGCTAATACAAAATAAACAAAACAACATCAAAATATTTTCCCAACAATTTTCCCATTAAACATGGGCGCCAACGTCCCATCTATAAGTCTCGCTGGCGACCCCAACATAGTCGGCGACCTAACACACTCGGCAACCGTCACGTACGTTACACGTGCTCTCACCTCATCGGACCGACCATTGGATCGCACATTGCCCTGAATACTTGTGAACACTTGTGGGTGGAAGGTGTGTAAAACGTGGCTGAAAAAAGGTTTAGAACGTGCGAAAGAATATTTATAAAAAATATTGTTAGAATATTATAAATGTGAATGTAAGTTTGTTTAACTTTTTCACTGTAAATAAGCTGAATTGATTAAAATGAAGTTTGATATAGATATAATAAGAGATCTGTAGATACTTATGAGCTTCTTAGCTCTTGTTATCTGACTATGTTAAATAATTTCCTAAGGACGTAGGTAAAACTATAAGTTGACATCTATTCTATCCCCTAAAAGGACAGCTTCAAATTCATATAATATATTTCCTTATAACCTAAGAATATTCGAATTTGGTTAGCCTTTTGGTTATGAAAACGAAACCGAAGAACGAACAGACATTACACAATCAGAACCCAAATAATATTATTACAATTTAATATCGAAAACGTGTCCATCCCGTCCCCTTACCCATTTACCTCGCCGGACCCCAAAACAATATCCCTAGCAATAAAACCTTCAAAACGTTTATCAAATAAAATTGAAAACGAAAATACATACATAAGCCTTCCTATTGGACCCCTAATCTCTTAAATCCCCTAATAATGAATATATGTTCCGATTTACATCACTTTTATTGGAACCAGTTTCACCAAATGTGTTACAAAAGGGCAATATATAATATCGTATAGCTTTATGGTACTCGTTTGCATATTTTACCATTAATTGCACAAATAAATGATTTTAGCATCGGATAATGGTAATGGAGGCCGTACATAAATGATTTTAATGTAATAAAGATTTTGTTTCTACGTTATGTGGTATTACTGGTTAATACTGGTTATTGGTTTGTTTATTGTTATTTTTGGGTGATTTAAATGTTTTTCAATAAGTTTCGGCTATTATTATTGTTATTAAGGGTTCTTAAATGGAGGAAGTAATTTTCTATAAAACAGGGAAAAATAAAGAGTCTACCCGTGACCACGGTCGGTGCAATTCGGCCGAAACGTCGGGAGAAAAGAGGTATCGTAAAACCTTTATAATTTCATCGCGAGTAAGACCCGCTGGTTATCTAAAATATGTGTACAAGTCGCGAAAGTTTAAAAACATTGAGGGAAAAATAAGTAGGTATAGACAACAGCAAGCCTACCTGAATATGTCAAATTTTACCAATCAAACATTAACTTTCCACTATTATGATAAGGATGTATTAAAATTGAATGTATTGAAGTTTGACCGATTGTGGTTGATGTGCTGTCGTCTATTATATAACATAGGAATTTTCATCTCATCACATTCAGAAAAATGCTGAATTGTTCAGTTTAATTTTGTACCTCATCAGAAAATCAATAACAAAATATAGGTACATGTTCTGAAAGGTCACTATACCAAAATATTGTAACAGGAATCGGCAAAAAATACAAAAGCATAACATTTGAAAAGACAAAACAGGGTAACTCAAGGACATATTTAGGTCAGAACACATTTTACCTTTGAAACGAAAGAAATCGACGTACGTGGAGGCACTACAATTCTTCAGAGTTCAATGAACTCGCTCAAAGGAAGAGATTAGCCTTGAGTTCTGATCTGTAAGGCACTTCAATCAGAGGAGTTACATTTCAAATGTCTGATAGACGGGGTTATCGAATGTAGGTATTATATTATGAGTATTTTATCCTTCCTTGTAAAAATGTGTACGTGAAAATGGGTTCGTTTTTTGTTTTTTTGTTCTCATGGTAGAATTGCTGAATTGATTGTGATGTAATAGACTATAGAAATACGTGGCACGTTTATGGTAGGTGTGGAATTTTTCAAAATGCTCTTTTCTCTATAAATAAATAATATTTTGTTCAAAATTCCATACAGGATAAATTATATATAGTCTTAAATATAAACTTAAATCTATGCCTGAAGTAAGAGATTCTGTGTTTAAGGCGACAAATCCAACTCTTACAAACTATAAACCTAACTATGTTACCTTTGGATTTTTTTGTGTTCCAGGACTACGTTAACTCTTTTGATCAATACCACAACCCATAGCTACACTGAAAAGTCAGAAGTCCAGTTAGAAATATCTCCAGAATGTGGGTGAAACCGCAGAAAGCAGTTAGTGTTATATAAACGTGGTTATCTGCTAGTTAGAGGTATATAATATCTGCTACACGAGTAAGTTGTTTGAAGTGGCTGTCAAGAGATTTGGGTATGCGAGGAAGGCGATAGTGTATTCCCTTGATGTTGGATTATTTTAAGCCTGTCTTTTTATTTCTTTAATGTATGAACAATTCTCTGTATTTCCTCCTGCGCGTGTACTTTGAGGAAATTTCTGTTTTTAGATTGCTAACTACTGGTGGTTAGAAAACTGTTCCCGATATTGGTGTACCACCTATTTTATATCTAGTTTTTATTTTAGAAAAATGTCAAAATTAATTACATTATTTTCTTGTTTCATTTTTCAATACAAAAAATAATTTTAATTATTTTTATCATACCAGTATAATTACAGTCTTACCAAGAGGTATCGAATTACCCAGGTAACTGGTTTTAGGAGGTCCGATAGCCAGACCCTGTATGTAAAACACTGGTACTCAGCTGCATCTGGTTAGACTGGAAGCCGACCCTAATATAGTTGGGAAAAGGCTAGGCAGATGATACCAGTAATAACCTTAACTTCCTAAGAATCAATTAGCCGAAACTTACAAAACCAATCACGATTTATCTATCGTGATAATTGTAAAACTCTAATTTTCAATTCCATCGAGATCCAATTATGAGGAAACAATTGGCCGATTGAATCGGTCCAGCGGACCTGTGCGATTGGTTGGAAACAATCGATATGATTGGTCGGCGATCTTGCGATTGTTTAGAGAAATTATGACAGTTTTAATTTCATTGGTCACTGGTGTTTCTTGAAAAGGATGCTGAGGTAATCGATAGTTTTTAAAGTTGCATACAAACAGGACTCTATTATTAAAAAAAGGCTGTCCATCAGTCTATCTGTCCATCTATCACTAAGCTCTTAGCTCATGAACCATGATAGTTACGAAGGTAAAAATTTTCATAGATGGTGTATTTCTATGGCCGCAAAATATTGGCCGATTCTACTATTTATTAAAAATCGGCTTTAAGTTTACCATCTTGAAGAATAACGTCTCTTAACTCCTCTATCCTCAGTTACTATTTATTTGTTACACTTTATCAGAATACAACAACCAAACCACAATAACTGTAGCAAAACCTTGAAAACAGTTCATATAAAAAAATACAACAGACCTAAAAATAATGACGGCAGCAAAAAAACACGCTTTTCCACATATATTTCAATCCCTAGTGAGGTTATTAACCTCCTGGCAACGAGGAACGCAACGACCTATTTCCTTCATACACGATGTGATAGTGAATGTTTTTCTTTAATATCTAGCGCGATATGTAGGTAAATAATGTGGAAGGACTTGAATAACAATGTGGCTTATTTATTGTACTTACCTATATTTTGTCTGTACCGTCCACAGCCTGAGAAAATACGTCACACACCCGGTAAAAAAATTGCCTAGATTCGTTACGTACATCTCAATTTGTGCAGCTGGTTTGGGTGAACTAACTAACAAAAATTTTCCATAGATATCTTGGTCAATTACAGCAGTAAATTCTGATCTTAAAACTGCACTAACATCGATTTTAGTTTCATTATTATTTGTTTTACTTTCTGCGGTATACACATTACTGTCTTCATTCTCTTGTGTCTTTTTAACTAAAAAAATCAATTTTTTATTCCATTTTGGTCTATGGATCTGGCTATAAGAGGATTGGTGGTTTGCTTTAGGTTGTCCTATTACTTATTTTTAACGAAATGTGATGAGCATTTTCAGACCTGTAGCCATTTCTTTGACCTCATGGAAGTAGAGTTCCGTCTCGCTCAAAACTTTTTGAATTGGCTAGTGTAGATTTTTTGTGAATAACAATCCTAAATAAATCGCGACAAGGTCGAAGTTCGTTTCCACCCAATTTAATAACAACTTTACCTAAAACTGTGCTATTGAAAACTTATGTAATAATTTTCGGATATCCCAGTTCCTGTTACAATAAGTATNGGAAAAATAAGTAGGTATAGACAACAGCAAGCCTACCTGAATATGTCAAATTTTACCAATCAAACATTAACTTTCCACTATTATGATAAGGATGTATTAAAATTGAATGTATTGAAGTTTGACCGATTGTGGTTGATGTGCTGTCGTCTATTATATAACATAGGAATTTTCATCTCATCACATTCAGAAAAATGCTGAATTGTTCAGTTTAATTTTGTACCTCATCAGAAAATCAATAACAAAATATAGGTACATGTTCTGAAAGGTCACTATACCAAAATATTGTAACAGGAATCGGCAAAAAATACAAAAGCATAACATTTGAAAAGACAAAACAGGGTAACTCAAGGACATATTTAGGTCAGAACACATTTTACCTTTGAAACGAAAGAAATCGACGTACGTGGAGGCACTACAATTCTTCAGAGTTCAATGAACTCGCTCAAAGGAAGAGATTAGCCTTGAGTTCTGATCTGTAAGGCACTTCAATCAGAGGAGTTACATTTCAAATGTCTGATAGACGGGGTTATCGAATGTAGGTATTATATTATGAGTATTTTATCCTTCCTTGTAAAAATGTGTACGTGAAAATGGGTTCGTTTTTTGTTTTTTTGTTCTCATGGTAGAATTGCTGAATTGATTGTGATGTAATAGACTATAGAAATACGTGGCACGTTTATGGTAGGTGTGGAATTTTTCAAAATGCTCTTTTCTCTATAAATAAATAATATTTTGTTCAAAATTCCATACAGGATAAATTATATATAGTCTTAAATATAAACTTAAATCTATGCCTGAAGTAAGAGATTCTGTGTTTAAGGCGACAAATCCAACTCTTACAAACTATAAACCTAACTATGTTACCTTTGGATTTTTTTGTGTTCCAGGACTACGTTAACTCTTTTGATCAATACCACAACCCATAGCTACACTGAAAAGTCAGAAGTCCAGTTAGAAATATCTCCAGAATGTGGGTGAAACCGCAGAAAGCAGTTAGTGTTATATAAACGTGGTTATCTGCTAGTTAGAGGTATATAATATCTGCTACACGAGTAAGTTGTTTGAAGTGGCTGTCAAGAGATTTGGGTATGCGAGGAAGGCGATAGTGTATTCCCTTGATGTTGGATTATTTTAAGCCTGTCTTTTTATTTCTTTAATGTATGAACAATTCTCTGTATTTCCTCCTGCGCGTGTACTTTGAGGAAATTTCTGTTTTTAGATTGCTAACTACTGGTGGTTAGAAAACTGTTCCCGATATTGGTGTACCACCTATTTTATATCTAGTTTTTATTTTAGAAAAATGTCAAAATTAATTACATTATTTTCTTGTTTCATTTTTCAATACAAAAAATAATTTTAATTATTTTTATCATACCAGTATAATTACAGTCTTACCAAGAGGTATCGAATTACCCAGGTAACTGGTTTTAGGAGGTCCGATAGCCAGACCCTGTATGTAAAACACTGGTACTCAGCTGCATCTGGTTAGACTGGAAGCCGACCCTAATATAGTTGGGAAAAGGCTAGGCAGATGATACCAGTAATAACCTTAACTTCCTAAGAATCAATTAGCCGAAACTTACAAAACCAATCACGATTTATCTATCGTGATAATTGTAAAACTCTAATTTTCAATTCCATCGAGATCCAATTATGAGGAAACAATTGGCCGATTGAATCGGTCCAGCGGACCTGTGCGATTGGTTGGAAACAATCGATATGATTGGTCGGCGATCTTGCGATTGTTTAGAGAAATTATGACAGTTTTAATTTCATTGGTCACTGGTGTTTCTTGAAAAGGATGCTGAGGTAATCGATAGTTTTTAAAGTTGCATACAAACAGGACTCTATTATTAAAAAAAGGCTGTCCATCAGTCTATCTGTCCATCTATCACTAAGCTCTTAGCTCATGAACCATGATAGTTACGAAGGTAAAAATTTTCATAGATGGTGTATTTCTATGGCCGCAAAATATTGGCCGATTCTACTATTTATTAAAAATCGGCTTTAAGTTTACCATCTTGAAGAATAACGTCTCTTAACTCCTCTATCCTCAGTTACTATTTATTTGTTACACTTTATCAGAATACAACAACCAAACCACAATAACTGTAGCAAAACCTTGAAAACAGTTCATATAAAAAAATACAACAGACCTAAAAATAATGACGGCAGCAAAAAAACACGCTTTTCCACATATATTTCAATCCCTAGTGAGGTTATTAACCTCCTGGCAACGAGGAACGCAACGACCTATTTCCTTCATACACGATGTGATAGTGAATGTTTTTCTTTAATATCTAGCGCGATATGTAGGTAAATAATGTGGAAGGACTTGAATAACAATGTGGCTTATTTATTGTACTTACCTATATTTTGTCTGTACCGTCCACAGCCTGAGAAAATACGTCACACACCCGGTAAAAAAATTGCCTAGATTCGTTACGTACATCTCAATTTGTGCAGCTGGTTTGGGTGAACTAACTAACAAAAATTTTCCATAGATATCTTGGTCAATTACAGCAGTAAATTCTGATCTTAAAACTGCACTAACATCGATTTTAGTTTCATTATTATTTGTTTTACTTTCTGCGGTATACACATTACTGTCTTCATTCTCTTGTGTCTTTTTAACTAAAAAAATCAATTTTTTATTCCATTTTGGTCTATGGATCTGGCTATAAGAGGATTGGTGGTTTGCTTTAGGTTGTCCTATTACTTATTTTTAACGAAATGTGATGAGCATTTTCAGACCTGTAGCCATTTCTTTGACCTCATGGAAGTAGAGTTCCGTCTCGCTCAAAACTTTTTGAATTGGCTAGTGTAGATTTTTTGTGAATAACAATCCTAAATAAATCGCGACAAGGTCGAAGTTCGTTTCCACCCAATTTAATAACAACTTTACCTAAAACTGTGCTATTGAAAACTTATGTAATAATTTTCGGATATCCCAGTTCCTGTTACAATAAGTATTTTAATCTAATAACCATCTTTCATTTATTTTGTCCTTGAAATAGCTCCGTCTAATTTTTTAACTTTTATATCAATCGAATTAGCGTGAAACTTATTATATTAATAAGAACTGATTTAAAATTTATCTTCAAGCTTTTCTAATTAGTAAAGTTAAAGAATATTTTGTGTTGAACGGAATATTTTACATCATCGTCCATTAATTCAAGTAGTTCTGAAACTATGTTAGAAGCGCGGCTTAAGTCCATTATAATAAAAATAGATTTTCCTGCGATTTCGCCCACATCCGAACTCGACCAGATAAAAACCATCTTAGACTTCATCAATTTTTTGTCTATTCTCGAACCCACTTCAGCAACGTACCGGTATGCTTGTAAATTATGGGCCCTTTACCCTTTTCTTAAGTCTATCTATAGATGAAAAAAAAAAAAACTTTTTACAAAAAAAAAAACAAAACCGACTTTACAAAAAACACTGAAAGGGATAAAATAAAACTTTTCACATGGCTCTAGAAGTCAGTAGCAAAATAAACAGTCAACAGACCTGCAGACACCGACTTCTAAAGCCACGTGAAAAGTTATATGTTATCCCTTTCAGTGTTTTTTTGTGAAGTCAGTTTTTTTTTGTAAAAAGTTTGTTTTGACCATTTACTTCAAAAATATATATACAATAGAAGACTCCAGTGATGAAAGGTTTGACTTCTTTTGCTGTGCCCTAGGAGGGTCCAGAATATTGTACCTAGCTTTGAGCCTCTTCAACACCTATTTTAACACGATAGAATGTAAATCTATACTAATATTACAAATCTGAAGAGTTTGTTTGTTTATTTGAACGCGCTAATCTCAGAAACTACTGGTCCGATTTGGAAAATTCTTTCAGTTTTAGACAGCCCATTTATCGAGGAAGGCTATAGGCTACTTTTTATCCGGGTGCGCCGAGTAAGACGCAGGTGAAATCGCTGGTCCCCTGCGGGGCCCACTAGGGCCGGAGCCCGTCGGGGCTGCGGGTTGTTCGAAAGAGTTACCGCGGCCCTGGCACACAAAGGTGCTTTTTGATGCGAACCTTTCTATCTTACTCAAACATCTGCTCCTAACCCCATACTTTTTCCATGATGGCAAAAAATACATGGCCTTCATATCTAATAGTCATGAACATAACCCATAGAATTGATTTATGATGCCAAATATACATAATAAAGATTTTTAGGATAATTTAGATGCAAAACATATACAAGAGGAGTGTTATAGGCATTCTCGAAGTCATATTTGGCATATGAAGTTGTAAGGATGATTGTTATGAGGATATCTTCGTATATTTTTATGATGGAATGGTGGTTGATGGGGAACTTTAGAGGCTGAGACTTGTGTACACAAATCTGCTAGTGTGAAAGCGCTGTTTCATTGAAGAAAATATTTGCTAATGAAACCAGCTAGGTAATTAATGATAAAGTATCATCACATTTGTGTTTACGGTTGTCTAAAAAGACTGGATCGACATCAAAATATATACTATACAGCAATGTGCCGCTAATGACAGTGATCACGATGCAAATGACAAAGTACACAATACATTTTTTGCCTGTCTGGACAATGTTTGAAAATTCAATTCTTATTCAAGCAAGCCTTTTTGATTTTTCATATAATACATTAATTAGAGATGAAATTTAACAAGCATGTGAATAGATCATAACATAATTTTGTATTAGCATATCATAAAATTATTGCTTAATATTGGTATATCATATATTATTATCTGGTATTATAGCCAAAACTATGATTACGGAGTATTTCAGACTAACGATAGAATGGAAATTTGATTTCCTTTCATGTTTATCAATAGGTAGTTTGATATATTCCTTGTTATATCAATGTGTGGGTGTGTGAGTGTGTGTACTTATGATGTATGTAGTTGTAGTTGTTACTAGTATGAGCTTTAATATTGGATGTGGATCAGTAGAAATGAGTGTTGTTTTAGAAATAACAGCTTTTGCTATACCTAATGAGGTGTAGAGTAATCGAGAATTATATACAAAAGGTACATTCTGGAAGTCAGCTTCCAACTGCAACTATAGATCGCACGTGCCGCAGCTGCACTACTGGTTTGTATGTTCGTATAGTTTGACATGACATTGTTTTGGATGGAAGCGGCAGTAGTAGATATATATGTGTAATACCCTTTTTTATCGATAGGAAATCATCAGATGATCCTTCCTGCTGTTAGTGACAGTAAGGAAGTGTCAGACTTTTACCACAGTTTAAATATAGAACAGTTGGGAAGCTATCTACTAACGTTCGTAACCGTCACACTCACACACGCACGCGCATTGACGAGCATTTATGTACCTTTACCAGTGCTGTCAGTACTAAATGTCGCGGTGCTGTCGCGTCTATGTGCGTACGTGTGTGAGTGTGACGTTACGAACGTTAGTAGGTAGCTTCACAACTGTTCTATATTTAAACTGTGCTTTTACTGACTAAAACCCACCGTGTTCCTTCGGGAGCCCTTTGTGTGCCAGGGCCTTTTGAACAACCCGCAGATGTGCAATACCCTCAGATATCGATCGATTTCATGCAGCCGCTGCACGTGCGGTCGGTAATTGCGGTCGGCAACTCACTTCCAAAACGTACAGACGACAACAGGTCAACTTATCCCAATCTGTCAAGTTTTACCAATCGACCATTAACCTTCCACCATTGTGATAAGGTTGAAAATCTATTGCAGAAGTTTGACAGGTTGTGGTAATTTGATATGCTGTCGTCTGTACCTTTACAAATATATAACTACTATCTGATATATCTTGCTTAATAATTCTTTTAAAGTTTTGGTGAATAAAATAAAAGAATCAATACTTACAAATATAGATACTATTCCAGAAATACGTTTCGATACCAAAGTACACATAACAAACATACTCTATCAACCCTAAATCAATATGTACATTGTACACAAATACATAGAAAAACAAAAAAAGTGAAAGATTCCTTTCTGAATTTGTAATACCAAAGAAACATGTTTTCTTTTAATGTATAAAAACATTGACGGCACATTTCACAGGTTCCGGATAAAGTACTTAATAGTTATCTGACAGATAGTGCCATAGAAAAGTTTTTATTTTCTGCTGTTCCTTGAGTTCTCTCAAACGCGACTGCTGATAATGAGATCCCGGGTTCGATTCCCGGATCGTCAATCAGAAATCGCTTAGTGGACTTACAAAAAAATGCACCCCAGTTGGTGTTCAAGCATATTACCTATCATATTACGCCGTCATCCCCATTATTTTATTATAGGTAAGTTTGAAGAAAAACTACTAGCTACTATTAAATAAAGAAAAATATAATAAAAATTCTATATACAAACTAACTTACACATTTATAATATTAGTTAGGATCCATTGATGTGGAACTAGGGACGGAATATTTACCATTTGCTGACCTTCAAGGTCGGGTCTGTTAGTCGTAAAGCTTAATATTTGACCTTGAATAAGTTTGAGAAACCCTATTTCATGTTTAAGCCAATCGTATTAAGTACGTTTTGATGTCGTAAGTCATATTTTGTTTGGGTATTAAGTGTAACTACAGATATTAAAATTAATAGCTTTATTAAACTAGTGAAATTTTATTAAAAAATTAAGTAAAAAAGGTTATAATTACGAACCAAAAGTTGTGCAATGTGTCAGTGATTGATGACAGAAATATTTTGTAAAGCGTTTCATTATAAACAGCTTGATTTTTTCAGCAAGATACAACCTGCCTTATGAACTTACCTTATACCTTTTTATCTGGCTTCTTGGATAACTGGGTTGTGGACGTCAGATATGCAGCCATCACTCTATGTAAAACTATAACTTCGCTGCATCCTGTTGTAAAAAGGCTAGGCAGATGTTTATAAATTAAAAAAAACATGCTCATATTTCAATTCATTCTTCCCACAAAGCTTCTCGTTTACCGGTGCCTCTTCCATTCCATCCATTGAAGACACACAACATATAATATCGGGACACCTTTTTACACACGGTCGCGTCGGTTAGCCCCATGGTAAGCTGTTGATTAGCTTATGTGTTATGGGTGCTAACACAGCCGATAAACTACATATACTTACATCTGGGGGCACGGTAGTGCTCCTGCCAAGAATATATTTATAAATAAATACATGTTATAACCCCCAGACCACAACCAATAATGCTCATCACAAGAATGTTGACTATACTGGGAATCGAACCCGGGACCATCACTTCCGCAGTCCCGCATATCAACCATTGCACCAACGAGGTCGTCATACTTCCTAAGATATTTCCTGTAGTTGTTGGCATCATTATTCTCACCACATAATTATTAATATCTAAGAACACTAAAGGCTTGGTACATTGGCTTAATGAATACACAACCGCAGTACCTCCCGAGAGCGTCGTAAGAACCTGCTAATGGATTTTAATGTAACGAAGTACTGAGTTCTGTTTACTTAAAGAACACTAGCTTCTGCCGCGGCGTTGCTTGCATTGTGGTTTGTGTATATCTTTTGGAGAATAGTTGAATTGGTATTGTAGCTGTGTAGTCGTCTTTAGTTGAACGGAAGTTTAATTTAGTTATCTTGTAAAGTAGTGGAAGTTTAAGCCAGTAGTCCTTTTTTATGTCGATGGAAAATCATCAGATGACTCCTCCTACTTTTGGTGAGAGACTGTCAGACTTTTATTGACTAAAACCCACCGTGTTCTTCCTTGAGTTCTTTGTGTACCTGGGCCGTGGTACTCTTTCGAACAATCCCGCAGCCCTGGCAGACTCTGGCCCTAGTGAGCCCCGCCGGGGAAGCCAGTAGTCTTTACGAATGGTTAAGTATCTTTAGGAATGTGCTTGTTGAAAATGAACTCATATTCATAAGTGACAAAAAATATTAAGCTATATGTGAAGTACATGTTATACAATTTTTTCGTTATAAATTCATTCTATAGCGCAAACCTTTTACACATACACCCTTTCTAAAAACAAGATAATTCAAACCACACATTTCTTTTGGGCATAACAAAAACAACACTTTTTCGCACTCAACCTGAAAAGCGTTACAAATGGAGGTAACATGGAATTGATTAATTCATGGCATCCATATTTAACCCCCATTCGCCTTTCAACCTCTATTCACCGGACACTGAAAAAGGGCTATTTTTACCCCATCCTCGACTCACGCATCACTGCCCTTAAAAACTTCGGTCCAAAAAGAAATAATACTTACAAAAATGTCAAATACCATTTCGCGTTATAGGAAGGGGCGTCTTAATGGGGTTGGTTTCACTAAAAATATAAGGGTGGATCTCACCCCCGGTGAAATATACCGGCTTAAAGGCATTGGGTCGCATCTGGAACGTGAAAGGTTCCTGAGAAGGGGCTACGGAAATATATTCAACGTTTTAATAAATCCAGTGACAAAACGCCGTATGTTACGCTTCTTTATACTTGGTTCGTGCCTTTTTGTTTCTGTGATATATCTTAGCAGGACTTAGAGTTACGTCATGGCTTTGACCTTGCGTCCCCGCTAAAATAATATAGGTAAATCAGGTTTTTTTGTTATCATACCTTATGGTAATAGTTTACAAATTTACCTATTTCTAAACTGTCTTTTATTCATAATGATGGAATATTTTTTTTTGTGTTTTGGGGGTCTATATTTCCCACATGTTTTTGAGCTGATAATGATGAATCCAGGAGTCGGTGGAACTTTTATAAGGCTATGCTAGCAATCTTGAAGTTGAAGTTTCATTTGAAGAGTCCATTATAAGACTTGGTAAAGAAACCCAGATGATGAAGGCATTAACCGTAGTGGCTTTCAACGTCAAATTTATTACGCCATAAAACCATCTCGAAACAATAAAATCCCCAAAGACCAGCGCCATCTTATAAATTTCAAACAACAATTTAGCTAAAAATTTCCTCATATAAAAACAAAGTAGGATGAATAACAGCCTGACTGAAACTAGATACTGACTTCAAGGCGAGAATCTTCCCTGAAGGCTGCCTTGAAACGAGGCAGACTTGAAACGAGGCGTTTAAGTACTTGAGCTGCCTCGCAATAAATTGTAGCCGACCATGTCCGTTCATCATTTAGTAAGGCGCGGAGCACATTGTGACCGTAGCTTTAAGTTTCGTAATTTTAAAAGAGAATTTATTATAAAAATAGCTGTTTACCGCGGTCTTGTTCACGTCGTGAGATTGCTTCTGTAGGGTTTACTAGGGAAGTGTAGAAATTAAAGTCGCGATACTCAAGTTTCGTATAGCGTCGCCTGCTCGCACAGTTTAAATATTCTCGGCGCGTTTGCGAGCGAGGCAGTTCACCGTGCGCCGCTGCGCGGGCACGTTGTGCGTTATGTATATGACTCCCATATCACTCCCCCTCAAGAGAAGCGTACGTTTCTCTTGACGAATCTTCCGCTTCTCGTAATATAGGGTTGATTTGCAGATGCAGTGGTCGAGTCGTGGACAGCTGGTGATGTATGGGACCGTTTCGCCGACGTCTGGGTATTCTCAACACTTGTTTCTGTTTCGCTCACGATGTAAGCCGGTTTGAGTCGATCCAGTGACACTACTGTAGTACGTAATGGTAACTGGATCTTGTAGTACTTTTCATCACGCTTCAATACTTCATAGGGACCATCGTACGGCGGTGTCAGTGGCGATCTGGTGGCGTCGTTTCGAACAAAGACATGCGTACACGTCGACAAGTCCTTGTAAACAAAAGGCTTGTCAGCTGATTGTGAGCGATGCGGTGCCGGCGTGAGTGACGCCATCGTGCGAGTGAGACGGCGCACCAGCTCGGCGTCGTTGATACTTGTACTTTGTGGCTCCAAGAAATCAGATGGTACGCGAAGCGTAGTGCCATAAGTCATCAGAGCTGGGCTGATGTTATCTCGACGCAGGGCGGTGCGTAATCCAAATAATATGGTTGGAAGTTCCTCAGTCCATGTCGTTGTTGCCCCGCGAGCCATAAGTGCCGCTTTCATTGTGCGGTGCCATCTCTCCACTTGTCCGTTCGACTGCGGGTGATATGCCGTAGTGCGTATTCTGCTGATGCCCATCCTCTTCATGAGTGCATTGAACAATGTGGATTCAAATTGGCGTCCTTGGTCCGTAGTTATGCGTAGCGGGCAACCGAATCTGACTATCCACGATTCGTATAGCACCTGTGCAACGACGTCAGCTGTGATGTCACGAACCGGAACCGCCTCGGGCCATCTGGTGCATCGGTCAATCATAGTTATGCAGTAGCGGTATTCATTAGACAGGCGCAGCGGGCCAACGATATCTATATGTATATGTTCGAATCGTTGTGACGGCGGGAACTCTGATAACGGCATGTTTACGTGCCGATGTACCTTTGCACGCTGGCAGCTTATGCAGGCTCGCGTCCACTGCGCCACTTCTTTATTCATGGATGGCCAGAATAGCTTCCTCGCTATCATTTCTCTTGTACTGCGTACCCCCGGGTGACATAACTCATGTACCGCTTTGAATGCTGCGTACCGGTGTCCTTCGGGTAGATACGGTCGTGGTATTGAAGTTGAAAATTCACACGTGATGGGTCGGTTGCATCCGGGAACAGATACTTCTTTGAATATCAAGTTCTTTTGTTTCTTAAGTTGTTTAAGTTCTTGATCCTGTTGCTGATCTATGCTAAGTTGATTATAATCGATGGATGATGGACACGTAATTTCTTCGAGTCTTGATAAGGCGTCGGCGACAGTATTTTGTTCACCCTTTATGTACTTTATGCGCGTACAAAACTGGCTAATAAAATGCAGTTGTCTTTCTCGTCTCGGTGTGTCGGAGGTACTTGCTGCTCTTGTGAGGGCGTACGTAAGCGGTTTGTGGTCCGTGTATATTTCGACGTCGCAGCCTTCTATTAATCGGCGAAAGTGTTTTACAGCTGTATACATGGCTAGTAGTTCGCGATCGTATACACTGTATCGACGCTGCGTTTCGCTCATTGCCTTCGAATAAAATGCTAGCGGTTTCCAGACATTGTCCACTTTTTGTTGAAGAACCGCACCAAGGCTGTGATCTGAAGCGTCTGTCATGATGGCGAGGGCACTCCCTTGAACTGGATGTGAGAGAATGGTGGCCTCTGTGATGCTTTGGCGGCATTTCTCAAAGGCTCGCTCTGCTTCAATTGTCCACTCGATCGGCGTGTTATCGTTGCGTTTCTTGTTATGTAGGAACTTGTTAAGCTCGCTCTGTAGTTCTGCTTGCCGGGGGAGACAGTCTCGGTAGAAATTGATCATCCCCAGGAAACGTCGTAGCTGGAGAATGTTTTCTGGTTTCGGGTAGGTAGATATAGCTTTAACTCGTTCTGCTGTAGGTTTTATGCCAGCTGCCGATACTTCATAACCGAGGAAATCTATTGTTTCTTTCCCAAATACACATTTTTCAATGTTTAGTGTCAGGCCGTATTTATCCAACCGCTGTAGTACTTGGTGAAGGAGCTGCTTGTGCCTTGTTTCGTCTTCTGCGCATAGGAGAATATCGTCGATAAAACAAAAACAGCTGTCTATGCCTCTTAGCACCTCGTGCATAAATCTTTGGAATGTCTGACTGCCGTTGCGAAGTCCAAATGTCATGCAGTTGAATTCAAACAATCCAAAAGGTGTTGTGATCGCTGTTTTCTGCGCGTCATCCTTTGCGATTGGTATCCAGTAGTAGGCCATTTTCAAGTCCAGTTTGGAAAATACCCTCTTGTTATGTAACTGGTATGTAAAATCTTGAATGCGAGGCACGGGATAGCGATCTGGTTGAGTGACCGCGTTTAAACGCCTATAATCACCACACACACGCAATCCCCCGTCTTTCTTCTTCACTACGTGGAGGGGGCTGGCCCATGGGCTTTTTGATGGTTTGCAGATCCCCATTTCTAGCATGCGATCAAATTCTTCCTTGGCTGCCTTATACTTGTCCGGGGGCAGCGGGCGGGGGCGCGCGTAGAGGGGTGGGCCGGTAGTTTCAATGTGGTGGACAACATCATGTTTCGGTGGTTGTTTCAATGACATTGGACGTAGAACATCAGGATATTGCTTCAATATGTCGTAATATTCTTGGTTACTGCTTATGACGTGAATTGATTCCGCGTTTACAGAAACTTCTAATGCGTTGATAGATAGTTCTGTTAATTTGTCAACTAACTTCTTCTTGTCCAGGTCCACCAGCAGTTTAAAGTGACGTAGAAAATCAGCTCCCAGTATCGACGTCTTTACGTCTGCAACGATGAATGACCACACAAAATCTCTTCGTAATCCAAGGTTCAGCCTGATTGTTTTCTGTCCGTATGTCTTGATTGGTGTATTGTTTGCGGCATATAAACTGTAGGCGCTTGGAGTTTTCTTACTTCTGTGATTGGCGGCCAAAACGGAGATGTCTGCGCCTGTGTCCACGAGGAAACGTTCGTGAGTGTTGCGATCGTGTACACAAAGGCGATTACTGGGATGCTGGACACCGACGTCCGCCACGGTCGGTGTCCGCTTTAGTTTTCCGACGGCTTCTTCCTTCTACAGCATGGCGATTCACAGCGCCTTGCTTTGTCTCCAAATCGGTGGTGGTAGCGACATTCCCAGTTCGCGTCTCCAGGTTTCGGTGCCGATCCACGTTGCGTTGACTGCGAGCGTGACCGGGATCGTAAACGCGGATTGAACGTGCGGCGGCGATATCTGTGGGGCGGCCGTCCTCGACGTAGTTCAGCGATCTCTAGCGTGAGTTGCTCCATCTGTTTTGCCAGTGTTTCTAGCTGCGTCATGGGTACCGCCGATGATGAAGGTAATGATGGTGCGGTGATTGCAGCGACACTGGGACTCTCTGCGTACTCCACCATCTTGTCTGCCATCGCGGCTAAGGTGTCTAAAGATGATTCCTTGTTTACCGACAGGACGACTCGTACTTGTGCGGGTAGGTGATTTAACCATTCTATTCTTAGGCCTTCCTCGGTAATCATGCCGCTTGCAAGTTCTCGCATCTTCCTTAACAGCTGGGAGGGCTTCTGATCTCCAAGCTCTAGTCCGCTGATGAGTTTCTGGAAGTTCTTGACGTCTGACTTGTCATAGGCTTCCAGCAGGCGTTGCTTAACTTTCTCATATTTCCCTGTGGCAGGTGGATTGTAAAGTATATCGGTTAAGTGCTGTAGGTCAACCGACTGCAACTGCTGTAGTAGATACCGGAACTTCTGGTCATCTGACGTCTTCAGTGGATCAATAACGGCTTCAAATTGGATAAACCAGGCACGGGGAATTTCCCTCCAAAAAGGTAATAGCCTCGATTGCACGGAGACAGCGTTCACGTCGTAGTTTAGGTCTGCCTGGATCTTCACTTGTTGTTCTTCCGACATGGTCACTTGCTAAATATACTAAGGTCTTCACGTATATGTTCCAATTTTTTTACAAGCGCGGGGTCACCACTGTAGGGTTTACTAGGGAAGTGTAGAAATTAAAGTCGCGATACTCAAGCATCGTATAGCGTCGCCTGCTCGCACAGTTTAAATATTCTCGGCGCGTTTGCGAGCGAGGCAGTTCACCGTGCGCCGCTGCGCGGGCACGTTGTGCGTTATGTATATGACTCCCATACTTCTTTATGAAAGTCCAGCTATATCTGCAGTGAAATAGACATACAAACAGATACCAATTTATTTATTTAACACATGACAGACGAAGTAATAACATGAAATAGTACAAAGGTAATGCTTATTTCTAAGGAAATCGTTTCCAGCAGACCCGTATTAATACGTAGGAATACAGAGATGTAGACAGACCGTGTAGAAGAAAAGAAGCGGCTTCACCCATGTCTCGTAGGAACGAACTACCACGCACCTGAATAAAAAGTAACCAATGCATTCCTCTATCAATGAATAATCTATCTCAGATGCGATCTGAGACTAGCACTTTCAAATAATTAACCTTTATAATATTAGTGTACCAGTAAACAAAAATAACCAACACACATCGCTACCGCACGTTCAGACCTCAAAATCATTGCCCTCAATACGTCCAGGTGGGCTGAAGACGAGGGTTTTTCTCTATACAGGTACACTGACATTATTGGGTACTGTCAATATGGAATGACACATGTCAAATATGTAACGTTCTTGTATGTAACCAGAAATTGAAAAATCGGATCGCCTTTTGTGGGTATAACTTTTTTTGTAAACATTGTCACACAGTTAAAGCATTGTTTATCAGGAGACGTCATTGCCTTGCCATTCCACGTGCAAATTGACGGACAGAATTCAAATCTCCTCTAAAATGGAACTTTGTTTTTTTAATTAACAAAAACAAGTAAATTATCCTGAAACAATAAACAAACAACATTTAATCAACATTTCGTACTTAACCCTTTTTCTATTTAAAAGGTTTTAAAATAAATCCCAAAATTCTTGCCAAAAAAATCTACTCAAGAATCCAGAAAACGGTATTCGAAAACATTTGCGTATCACCAAAGGTTTCAGTAAAAACAAATACCCAATTGAATACAGGAAAACCTCTCATTGTTCTCCTGAAACATCCTTGAAACAATTCCTGAAATGTGTTTGTTCAAAACTGATTGGTTCACAGTGAAAAGTTTAAATGTACCGCGGTTTTATTATGGGTTCTTTTATTCTGCTTGCGTTTAATTTAGGAATACTGGCCAGTGATTGTGGAGCGTGCGGTTTTGATGTGCTCTGTATGGACTGGGTATAGGAAAAGGCGTCTATTTATTTCAATAGTTGGTAATGTTAATGTTTTTATAGGTACGTTTTGATTGCTAGCTGCCCAATGCAACTGCATGAAATCGGTCGAATCTGAGGGCGACTGCAAGTGCTACTGCCGCTTCCATCCAAAACCATTTCATGTAAATACTTACGAACCGGTTAAGTTAAGCTAGGGCACATTTCATGCAGTCGGCAGTTGCTGTCTATAATCAGCATTCAAAACCTTTATGATAACGCGGCACTATGTGTAGTTGATGGAATTTGGATAAGGAAACGAAGGAAAAGTTAGTTTTTGTACATCTAAGTGAAATGTTGTTGACATTTTAAGTAATATCCATGGGACTTTATTATAAGCACGTGAAATACTGGATTACGGACTGATGTTCTAAATCCCTTATGACATAAGTACAGTGGCATGCGATTTCAGATTTTTGTCTTAAATCCCAACGGTACAAATAACACTAAGACAAGTATGATATCCTTACTAATATTATAAATCGGAAAGTGAGTTTGTTTGTTTGTTTGTTCCGCTTTCACGCCGTAACTACTGAACCGATTGCTTTGAAATTTTGCAGACGTAAAGTTAGAAGTCCGGATTAAATAATAGGGTACTTTTTATCCCGAAAAAAATGATATTCCCGAGGGAAAACAAAAATATTGTTTGCTTGATGGATGGATTGTAGATGGCGCTGTGTGTCGTTTATTATACCGCAATATAACCGAATTCCACGCGGGCGAAGCCGCGGGCGGAAAGCTAGTACTATATATACCAGAATCATGACGAGTTTGCTCGTGGCTATATTCCCCTGATGCATATCAGTTCGTAAACTTTTAATTAACGTGATGTCATTGACATTTTGCTCATAGTTTTTATTCCCACAAAGCGAATACACTAGCATGAGAAATGATTTCGGCCAATTCACAGAAATTTTTTTAGGCCCATCATTTTGCTTACGCTAGCTCATGCAATAACTGCCTTGTTGGTCTAGTGGTCGCATAGCGCAACTGCCGATCACAGGTCTCGGTTTCGATTCCCGGGCCAGGCCGAAATCGCTTTGTGGGTTTTAGAAACTTTCACAAAGCAGCCTGGAGTTTGGAATTGGCAGTGTTACACCCCCGAGCCTGGGAAGGCACGTAAATCCGGCGTCCTTGAATGCTACTCAGTAGCAGTCGTATATAAATCCACGTCAGAGGCCGTCAGGCGGGTTTGAAAAAATTCAGACACTAGGGCTTGTCAGGTGATTAAACCTGAAGCTCACTCGATAAGAAGAAGAGGAACCTCATGCAATACTTTTTCTAAAAAGTAATTACCAAAGATACGGTCTTTCATAGTTATCTGTTTCAATAATATTCTCAGTCGGCAAAGCAATCGCGAAACCAATCGTAAGTCGTCCCGGTACCCGACGTTTGTGCGTCGTAACTTTACCAGAGTTTCCAATTTGCCGTCGACAAGATTAGTTACCCACCTGGAAAAAAGAGCATTTTATTTTAGTCAACTCTTTTGTTGTAAAGTAGTAGCGGATTATGATATGATAACACATTTTTTTCAATTCAAAAGGCATGCATGAGTTAGTTCAATTACTAACTGACATCTGCCTAGTAATTTTCCAATTATTTTGGGGTCGGCTTCAAGTATAACTGAATGCAGTACCTAACTGAACTCCTCAATCCAGTAGCCTAGTCAACTCGATACTCCTGGGTAAGACGGGCTGTGAGATTTTCTTACTTCTGACTACTCGTAGCTACTGTCAAACATTTATTAATGGCAGCCAAGACCCACAAATTTTAACATAGAGATGATACATGGAGAAACTCTTTACAAGAGGGTCATCCACAATCCGGCCACGCCAAGTATTGCTCAAGCTTTGTGTGCTCATCAATTTAATGGAGTTGCTACTCGACCAAATTATCAATCAGACCCATTCTTCTATTATACTTTCGCTCATCAATGAAATAAGTTATTCCTGATTTTTTTTTAGTGCAACTGACTTGAAAACTTGAACTTCAAAACAAGTAACTATCTTCCAAGTGATATTTCAAGGCGCTTGCCAACTTGATAATGACGGGTTAAGTCGCTCTTTGGCACCTATTCGCGCGTTAATATCAATTTGTTCTAGCCAAATGTATGTACAGATGTTATTTAGCACTTCCAATTGTTTTAAGACGAGTCTCAAAACAAGATATGGAGATTATGTAGATTACGACAAAATGGTCTGAATATAAAAAAAAGCTTTTAAAAAGTATACAACTATAGCACTTCTGAATCCTACTAATATTATAATTAAATGTGAAAGTTTGTAAGAATGTTTGTTCCTTTTTCATGCAAAAACGACTAGACGAAATGGATGAAACTTGGCAATAACATATAGGCTACTTTTTATACGGGTACGGGAGGTAGTTCCCTCGGGAAGCGGGTGAAACCACTGGCCGAACTAGCTTCAGTTTGGAATATATTAATTCCATCCATATTTCAGAATAGGATTCAAACACATTGATGTATGAGCCGAACGCTTTTCACAACAAAAATATTCTATAAAATATTTTGTGATTTAACCACTTTTTCCTAGTAACCCAGTAAAAAGATAAAAAAAATATCCATTATTATTCTAGTACTTTCCTTCAAAATTCGCAAAATATTCCCCGGTAATAGCCTTCAAACCACTACGTATTTTCCTGGTTTTGTTTTTGATTTATATTTATTGTACTATCCCTACTATATACATATGTACACGTACGGGTACGGGAAATAGTTCCCTCGGGAAGCGGGCGAAGCCGCTGGCAGAAGCTAGTTCAATATGAACTAAGCAGCTCAAATAAGCCACTCAAGTTTAATAATAAGCAGTAGAACTGATGACATATTATTATATGGTCAAGAAATGTTTTTTGTTCATAAAAAGTTTGTCCGGTAGTCAAATCGACCAGGGGACGAAAATCTAAGAGATTTACACTTTATTTAGCACTTATTAAGGGATCAAAATGGCTGATGCGCATGGTAACTGTTTGTATTGTCACTTACCTACGGGGTCATGGCGTACATGCGCTGGTGTAGGGATTTCCTGGGGCGTGGGCTGCATTGGAAGCACACTTGTAGCAGAAGCGTGGCTCCTGGTCGTTGAGCAATCTTGGAGGTGGGGCTGTGTCGGCTCTTATTGCTCCAAATATCCTTTATCTGTGTTCTTTGTTATGTCCTCATATATTTTTTCATGTAGGTACCTGTGATATCAATTCATTACGATTTTAATGTTAATTCTATATTTAATTAAATTATTATTATTCCTTACTTTTTATATTCCCTAATTAAACTAAAATGTTGTTATTTAATTAAAGTTCAATGCTGCTTACTACGTACTATTCGCAATCCACGTGTAACTTCTACTCACCGTCATGACAAAACATATTTTTTAACACCTCGCACGATCATAAACTGGGATAAGATAAAACTTAGTCACACGTTGCTCAAATTACTTATCTCGTATGATACATCCACACTATACAATATTTATAAAGTATATTACCATCTGACAATAAAGTACGAAAGCGTCGGTCGCCATTAAAAATACATTTTTATTTTCAGTACATAGTTGAAATAGTTTTTGACAGATGTTTAAGTTACAGCACTGACCACTATGGTTTACAGGCATAGATAATTAATGGCGCGACCACGTGTATTTTGATCATATGGAGTAAATTAATTATTATATTTATTGTGCAAATAGCTTCAAAGAAACACTATTTATTTAATATATATTTAAACACTATTTATTAACACATATTTATATAATCACCCGTTGGACGTCATTACGTTAGCTTCGGCTATCGCTGAAAATCAGCGCTGGGACTTTGTCTCGCACGGGGTCGCAGCATCATGCTGAGCGAGGGCCGTATTGCGTGGTTGTGACGCATACTACCCCCTCATGTTTGTTTTCTTTTTATTTTAGCCCTTCTTATTGTTGTATTTATTATATTGATTGTATGTGTTATGTATTTAAGTATGCGTCCTCAATTACGTAATTAAATGTATTTTCTTTCTT
>NWSH02000519.1:15866970-15887215 GCA_002382865.2 Heliothis virescens | reverse complement strand
ATCCTTTATCTGTGTTCTTTGTTATGTCCTCATATATTTTTTCATGTAGGTACCTGTGATATCAATTCATTACGATTTTAATGTTAATTCTATATTTAATTAAATTATTATTATTCCTTACTTTTTATATTCCCTAATTAAACTAAAATGTTGTTATTTAATTAAAGTTCAATGCTGCTTACTACGTACTATTCGCAATCCACGTGTAACTTCTACTCACCGTCATGACAAAACATATTTTTTAACACCTCGCACGATCATAAACTGGGATAAGATAAAACTTAGTCACACGTTGCTCAAATTACTTATCTCGTATGATACATCCACACTATACAATATTTATAAAGTATATTACCATCTGACAATAAAGTACGAAAGCGTCGGTCGCCATTAAAAATACATTTTTATTTTCAGTACATAGTTGAAATAGTTTTTGACAGATGTTTAAGTTACAGCACTGACCACTATGGTTTACAGGCATAGATAATTAATGGCGCGACCACGTGTATTTTGATCATATGGAGTAAATTAATTATTATATTTATTGTGCAAATAGCTTCAAAGAAACACTATTTATTTAATATATATTTAAACACTATTTATTAACACATATTTATATAATCACCCGTTGGACGTCATTACGTTAGTTTCGGCTATCGCTGAAAATCAGCGCTGGGACTTTGTCTCGCACGGGGTCGCAGCATCATGCTGAGCGAGGGCCGTATTGCGTGGTTGTGACGCATACTACCCCCTCATGTTTGTTTTCTTTTTATTTTAGCCCTTCTTATTGTTGTATTTATTATATTGATTGTATGTGTTATGTATTTAAGTATGCGTCCTCAATTACGTAATTAAATGTATTTTCTTTCTTTTTCTTTTCTTTTTCTATTTGTATTGATTGTAGATGGTCAAAGACAATATTTAAAGCCAGTACTGAAACAGTTCCTATTTATTAAAGTGTTCCTGTCAGTGACTGCAAAAAAAAACAATGAATTCGTTTTTTTTTTCGTTAAAAAAAAAACAAAACAAATTCTAATTTACATACGATCAACACCTAATCGAATAAGCATCGCAATACTTTCTCCAGTTGCTTAGACACCAGCCGAAGAAATCCAATAACAAAAGAAAAGTAAAATATGATCACTCTAGCAAAATTCTTAACCATCATTTCTTATTACTGCTTTAATTAACTTATTCCAAGGCAGTCCGACGGCGTATAATTTTCAATAGAAATTTAGCCTCCATTGTAAGGGAGGTAGCGTCTAGAACCGTCGTTGAATGGATCTGCGGAGCGATTGTGTGCTGCGAGAGCGATTTCGCAAAACCAGATGCCTGAGGGTCGATTTCAGGTGTTCATTTTTGATGTATTGTTGTGAACTGTTCGATGAATTATTTCTATCTTGGAGCTATAAAAAAGTGATTATATTTTTGCAAGAAAATTTGAATTTCATAGTCGTTTGTATGTAAAGGTTTCCTTTATAGAAATACTTTTTCTAAAAATGTGTTGTAATATTCGAGGTAGGCAAACATAACTAATTGAAAGACCTAGCTCGTACCACTAAGTGAAAATATTATCAGTAAATCTTCAAACCGGAAAAAACAACTTCAGAACTACCATTAGACACACAGACACGTTCCACCAACAATGGCGTCCAAAAACATCATCACCCGCCAATTACTTATTCAAACACAAACTTATCTAACAGAAACTCAACCATAAATCACCTTGATGCTATCTGACAGCTTTGAAATGGGCCCATAATAGTTGCGCCCAGACATCTTGGGGCTTACTTCGAATAATTAATGCCGAACGTACCTCATACCTCTACCTTGCCCTCACAATTAATTGGGGTATGTTTAACCCCACCTTGGGATGACTTAAAAGCCTTTTGAGATGTAGGATATCCGAGCAAGTCTTGCTAGGTTTTTGGGGCAGGATGTTGTGGATCTAAAAGACTAATAGCGGTTTTGAAATTGCTTGCGGGGGTAGTCTGAAAAGATCGACGAAGTTTAAAGTAAATCTATCAATAATGATCAAAATGTATGAGTCAGCTCCATAAATTCTCGCACTCGATTCTTTGACCAAAAATATTACCAAAATGATTATCTGTACGCCTTCTGGGTATCAACCTCTCAAGTACGAGTTTGTGGGTTCGATTACAGGTTAGGTTCACCAATGCAACTTTTGCTTTCTAAGTATATCATAGATACCAATGGCTGATGAAAGGTGAAGGAAAACATCTCGAGGAAACCTGGAGTATAAAAGTCTGAAATTACCAACCCGTATTGAGTACGCGGGGTGATTAATACTCAATATACTTCTCTATGTGAGAGGAGACCTCCTGTGCACAGCAGTGGGATATCAAAAAAAGGCTGATGATGATGATATAATCAATGAGAAAGCAATTTTAAGACCAAATGAACCCGGATAACCCCAGTTAATGTCAACGATTTCCAAGCTATATTAAGGATACAACGTAACTATATTTTGGGGTTAAACCCACCTATGGATTGAAACATACAACATTTCATATCCAAACAGGCGAACAGCTCTTCAAATATACACAGAGGCGTACCATCTGTACGATATCTCATAATCGCCGGCCGACTCGTTATGGTGACAGTTTAAGAGGCTTACCGAAGGATTACCCTCCATTTAATATATTTTTTTCTTCACAGGTGCGTTTGACGGTACTTTTCGCCTGTCACCTTCCTTTTCGTGACTTTCTTTTTAATTTCAGTGAGAGTGGTTTAAGGATGATGGATTTGAGGGTAGATTGTCATGTGGTTTAGAGAGTGTTCTGCCAAAATGGCTAAAGATAATAAAAATACTTGTAATTTTGTTATTCTGATATCTAGTTTTTGAGATCGTTAGAATGAATGATACAAAAATTGGACTGGACACGAAACTAAAATGACAAAACGATTTTCATTAAAATCGCCTGACGTGACGAGTTTAATTAAATTGAAAAATGTGTTTCTGACTGAAATTTATTTTTAGGGACTTACTGAATTCATTTTCGTCAGAAACTTAACTGACTCGGCTTAGGAGGCTTAGTAGGTGTAATATTTTACATTTTAATTAAAGTAAATAAAGTGTCAAACAAAATGACACCCTACAGTTACACAAAGTTTTTATTGGCGCCCAACGTGGGGCTGAAACAATGTTGAAAATGAATTTGTTATTTTAGGTATCGCACTTTGTTGTTGTAGCATTAAACAATCAATTATAATATAACTGTTTGTATTTACAGTATAAGTCTAAACGTAATAGTAAATTATGTACAGAGTTAATATTGGCGCCCAGACTGGGGCCCGCTAACATAATATTCAAAGTAAATTCGTGAATGGAAGTAATATAAAAGAGCTTCCCATAAAGTATTAAATATATTTCACGTCATCCCCATGACTTATATGACGCGTTTTCGTTGGACGAAATATTCGCATCGGAAAGACTTTTGGTGCTCGTATCATGGGCCCACAAATCATTTCTACATTATTGAATCAGGAGATAGCGGGTATTCACGACCCGGAAAATCCTTCATATTATGCTTCAGTTAGTAAGATAATGATATTTTTGGAAGGATATTAGCCTAAAGCATATTTCATAACTACGGCGCTAAAAATAGACAACAAAGTACGATTTCAAATAAACGATCAAAATTAATTCAAAATTCAAAAAAGTCCAAAATTAAACTTTGGTCCTTTTCACCGAATTAGAAAAGTGTGTAATACTAACAGCCAACATAAACATTCAGTAAATATTAACAAACAGTCATGAATGAAACCCCCGTTCACAACCAAACCCACCAATCTACTCAATAGAATCAATCACTTTGACTCGTTTGCCTCAATTGCCAATCCGATCTCACAACCAAGCAGCTAATCCTCGAATTTCAAAGAAACCTCCCAACTATCCGCATAATACTTTATATTTAACTTCCAATACCCAAGACCTCAAAGTCGAATGACTTTATCCCTTCAGCAAGCAAAGCGAACGAGATTTGCATGGGACGAAGCGTTTCGGAACATACTAAGGGACCCATTTTGGGAGATATGGTCCCAAATGATAATAAAGTCAAAGGTATTAAGTATTGACAGTTCAGTTGGTGCTTAAATGAATAATTTGTTAGTTTTACCCTGGTTACGAATTAACATTCGTGACTCCAGTATTTGAACTGTGAAGGGTTACGTTGATTGGTTCCGGGTATGTGACATTGTTTCGTAAACAATTGTTTTGGTATAAGGGATGTGTTTGAGAAGAACAATATACCAAAAGTTTTGTGTGTATTGTGACAAATTAAATAAACGCAAAAGTTTGACATTTGTTTCAAAGGTTATATAAAATGTAACACTCAAAATACCAATATGTCATCAAGTAATAATCTGACAGCAAAATGGTCGGCATACCGTAATCCGCAAAAAAATATTCTCTAAATCAATAACCTACTGCAGTATTCGAGCTTCGTATATTTTATGAACACTGAATGGAAGCTGTCAGGCGAACGGATGAGGTATTATATCGATTTGTGAAAACGTCTAAAAAAACATCGTGTCGGATTCGGATTTCAGATTTGTTTTTAAATGTTCGATGTGAAATTTTAACGCGTCGTACCATTTTCTGAAGCGGCAGCACGTACTCAAAAATATATTTCGAAGGATCGAATAGATGACAGGTAACCTAAAAATGATATTATATTTTTGAGACATAATGAATCAGCGGAATAAATCCATCTATCAATTTGAATCGCTTCATTTTGATGAAAGTTTCAGTACGATAGAGGTCAAAACGTATGCAGTAATACACATAAATTCCACCGCTTCATCCATTTAGCCTCATAATATTTAAACTGCAATCACACGCAACATTTCGTGAAAAATAGTGCTGCCTCATAATAATATAACGAGGACACCACCATATCATCACTGAACACGCTTTTATTCCTCTTTTACAAATTAAACTCTATTATAAAACCCCGCACATAAATTGTACGTTTTCCGGGAATTATTTTTCATTGTGACTACATCTGGTCCAGTTAAAATTTTATCGATATCTATTCCGTTTGCTATCAGTTAGCTATGCACTAGCGCTTCATAAATTGAATGAATTAAGGCTGCAATTTGTGAATGAGCGGATGGTTGGAGCCTTTTCAATAGCCTCAATAATGTTAATTTTTGCAGCAATTTTTTCAATTTCATCATTTTATGCACCTTTTTTCTTTTCTTTCATTGCGATTCCAGGTGGACACAATTTACATATTTTATTGATTAAGGTTACTGAGGGTATTTGAAGTGGTCAGATAAGCAGTCAATCCATAGAAAACACTGGCTTATAAATAATAATAATCCAAAAAAAAAACAAGGATTAAAAACACCTACTTGAAAGGGCATGCAATTTTATAGCAAAATTACTTTTCGAACGTGTCTATCTAAGAAAAGACATCAAAATAAACTCCTTTCAGCATAATAACAAACTTGAAGTCGCGTCTGCTAAGAAAATAAAGTTTAGCGAGCGCAGGCACAACAGACGAGTTTTCATTGAATTTACACACGATATTGTTATTTTTCTACCTTTAAAGATTTACTTTGAAAAGGGTGAGGATGTGAACAATTGTCTATTCTTTGCTCGTGTTGTAGGACCTTTATTGTTGCATGCTTGTAAATTAAAAGTTTGAGTTTCACGTGTTTACCTATATCTATCATTTGAATTAATATCAGAGGTTTAATAAAAGTAGTTTCAGGTAAGCCTAGGATTCTAATTATTTTCAAACATAAGGGTCGATTAAATGAAAATTCATTTTTTTGATAATTTTTCAGTACCTAAAATTTATTTTAGGCTCAACGAGTTATATCAGAATTTGTTATATTCCAGTTTAAATAAAGCTTCCAAAATAATAATCTAAAAAAAAAATCAAGGCTAAACACATTAACATGAAAACACATGATTTTAACTAGAACTATTATCGTAAAACAACACATAACGGACATTGCGTGCATTGCAGCAATCTTAATTATACGCCTATTAAACCACTCCTTCCTACACGACATTTAATAATTAGCGCGAACATATTGGACTATTAGTATAGGTATGATAATACTTTTTCACATGCATGACCTCTGTACAAGGTGACCATAATCCGTTACAAGACATTTTTTTCTTTTAGAAGTCAAGTTTGAAGTTTTACCAACATGGACAAGTAGCTTTTCGTCACTTCGTAATCATGACCTAGGATTCGTCTTCACCAATGCTATTCTGAACTACACCAAAGCCTTGAAACCAAGCACATCATAAACTGAAATCTCAACGAAATCACGCCACCAAATCCATAATCATGACGTATCTTCCAAAAATCCGTACCAAAAAAATATCACGGATTTACATAAAAAATTGCCCATCAAATGTATCAAGGCCTTGTTTAATAAAAACAACACTAGCAGAAATATTTGTTTGCTCCTCACGTCTGTGACCAGTCGCACGTAAAAATAATACGTCGAAGGAATTTCATAGCGATATCGCCATCGCTTATATCAGATAGATATCGAATTTGTGACAGCCAACCGATTTCTGTTTTATGTCCCAAGTTTTTGTGTCATGAATTTTTTTGTCACTATCCGAATGAGCGATTGTGGTTAGCGGTGTTGTATCTTGCCTGGCTGCTTTTGCTTGATGACGTGGTGCCTTAGCAGCCAGCTTCTCAAATAAACTGTATTTGATTGGGACGACCGAAGAAACGATGGAAGGATTGTTTGAAAGTCGCTAAGCTATGGTTAGGAAGAATGAGTTGTGATGTGAGATGACGACAGATAGAAGAGTACAACTTGTGTAAGTTATTGTGTACTTTCTTAAACACCAAGACTTTAATAGCTACAGCTAAATTACAAGTCACACGATTTAGAGTGGCAGGCCTGAAGTTAGCCACTCCGGGCGATCGCACATGTACAGTCGTAAATAAAAGACTTAAGCGTTGATTTTTACTGGCTGGTGACTGGCTGGTGTTGATTAGCTGGTGCAATCTTTATCCTGCGCCTGACCCCCGCACCTCTGTCACCATTTTGACCTTATTGTGTTCGCTGCGACGCCACGCTTGCTAGCTTCAGGCCGGTCACTACACAGGACGCGAATTGTAAAGTGAACCATAGAATTGACAATCAAAACCTATACATATTATATTGTAAATCCAGTAATAAACCTTTAAATACTAAATCAAATAATACAAATCTCCCCAGCAAATTATGTTCTAATCTAGCATTAAATTGATCAATTATTTTAATTTTCTCCTTCGCCGTCCACATTTAAAGATATAAAATGATATTTGCGTAATCAGCATTACAAATTCCAATTTGGTCGAAACAGACTTTTATTTCTCGCCTTGTTGAGTTCCGAAGGTCAGTTACTAGTAAAATGATCGTTTAAAGAGATTTCTTTGAAACAAAAGGAACGATGACAAAGTAGATTTCTTGGCATCCAACAAAGACAGCGAAATAAATGCTTTTTAAAATAAGTATGAATTTGGCGTGAAATGTTCAAGATATAAGCCATCTTGATAAAATGTGAAGTTTTGATGAAGTAACAGTTGAAATATGAGATTTAATCTCTGAAAATATTTGCAATTGTTGTCAAAATTTCTGAATCTTTATCTCACTTGAGTGAACTTCGAAATTTATTCGAATATGCAGTAAATACATCTTACACAATTAGCATCGCTTCAAGAACTTTACTATGCCAGATACTTTTAATGTCAGAATTTGATATTTTTACCAAAATCAGGAAAGTTGACCTTACCACCATATTATGGAAAGATAGAGAATATAAAAATAATACACAGAATATAAATTTATTAAACCATAGCTAAGCGTAATCCTACATCACGTGAAACATACAACAATATGAAATAATCCTAACATTTATTAAAGTCAACCTCAGCGCCCCAACAAAGGAGCTGGCACCATTTCCTTCTCAGGCTCACAGCCAACATACAGATAAAATATTTTAAACGTGACGAGATAAATCGAGGGTAACTGATACAAAGCGTACAGCTTAAACAGATGGGGATCTTGACTGACGTTTCAAAGCTGGAAAATGTTCAAGAGTTATTGATAAAAATATATTCGAACAAATATAAAAAAACATGGTTTGACCTGAATAATATCAAATTTAATTTGCAGCTGTAAATACAGTTACTGATTTAAGCTTTATGTTTTTCATATTTTCATTGGATTGTTATTTATTAACTCTTTTTCTTGATAAATATTCTGATAAGTTTGAAAGCTTCATAGAGTAATTAAAAAAAATGAAAACTGGCGTTGTAGCATATATGTAATACAGTTACTTTGATGGAAGGGCCAATGAGGCCATTAACTTTTAGCATAACAAATAGCGTATAAGACAAATACCACACATCAGTACCACAATTACAGCACCAGCTCAATCCATGACAAGGAAAGTAAACACGACGCAGATTAAGGGGGGCCCAGATGTAGCGAAATGGGTCAACAACACATTTCGGCTAATGCGTCTCCAAGGACCGCGTTGCAAATTGCCGTCGATCTCGCCTTCCGTCCTGAAGGGATTCACTTTTGATTGCCAACTGAACCCTAATTACCGCTTTTTCTTGTCCCTTCACTTCTTAATATTGAACGCCATTTTTCTCTCGTTTTCGCTACATTAATTTCTATGTGGTTGTTTTTATATTGTCTTTTTGATGACCTACGCTAAAATGCCAATTATGGTTATTTGTGTTATCTTCCTTGTCGTTATGATGTTCATCACGGCAGGCAATAAGTGAGCCTTTTGCTTTATTATCATGATGGATCATCAGGCCTATATTACTTGAGGGTGTAAGTATCATTTTGGTAACAGCCCCCATTTTTGTTAAAGTAACATTTTTTGCATGGCGTTCAGTATTGTGAACAAACGTGCTCAAATTGTGATTTCCTTTGTATCTGCGAATCAAGACAAGATGTAAATTGATCGGTGCCATTAGATTTTATCATGCGGGTCGAAATTTAAGAAGGTCTTTCATCACTCCAGCGCGAACATTTCAGGAGACAGCGGGAATTCAAGAGCATTACCATTATTTGTGAAGAGTATTATGTAATGTACTGTATACAAGAGCGAATGAGCAGTGTATTACGTATTGTTATAATACATCCATTCACCTATCACTGGTTCATTCCGCAACGGATTTATCTCTGAATAGATTTTGATGAATGAAGTGTCAAACTATTTGTCACGTTCCATCCTGAAACTAGTTTATTTTGTTTGGACAAAAACTGTCGTGGTTTCATGTGTTTGATGTTATATTGTGCGGAAGAAATGTTTGCACAGCTTTACCGTAAATGGTGTTTCTATTTAGGGGATGGAATAAAATTGATCTATACAAATATGGTGTTTGTTGGTTTTAGGATTGACTTAAAATTGTGACTTTGTCACTTTTGTTTCGTATTTAATAGTATTATAGATCCTATACATTTCAAGGTTTATTATTTATTTATTTTCTAATAACGTTTCTTATTTCTTATGATTTCAATATTCAAATAAACCAGTATAATCATGAACAAAACATATTTTGACCGCAGGGTACACAGGCTTGTTTTACCATATTTTGATCATTAACCGCAAAGTTTTCTCAGAATAACTCCAGAATTCCCGAAAGGGTTATATAATCTAAATTCAAGGAAAACTCTTCTTTTTGTTACTTAACGGGGTCATGAAAATTCTTTGAAATATATCTTAAGGTTTTACCACTCACCCGAAAACACCAATATTTTTACATGAAATGTAGTTAAAATTATTTTACATTAAATAAAAATCCTGCTTACCTGACTGACTGTACTTTATGTCAAAATTACAAAAAAAATAAGACTATCGGCCAGTTTTATAGTTTCCAGATAAAGTTCTAGATAGATATCTGGCAGATTACGCCATAGAAAACCCATACGCCCATTACGCCATAGAAAAACATGTCAATGGCATTATCATGATATCATATATAGATAATGCCATTAACATGTTTTTGCTTTTGAACTTTATTTAGAACCTGTGAAACCGCCTGTAGGAGAATCCTTACAACCAAAATGTTAAAAACCATACGAGCATCGGTTTTGAGAATCTCTTTAGAGAAGGCAGTCAGTTAAAAAACATTGCTAGTACTTTCCAGACCATCAATGTATCGAATCGGTTACACAGTTTACAATTTGAAGTGGAACAGCCATATCCATCAAATGACCGACGGCTGTTGAAACGAGTCGTTGAGTGGAGTATCGAGCCCCCTTCTAACTGATGGACCGATCGCCTTCAAAAGGCTGCAAGGACGGACTAGAAATAGAAAGTATTGGTTTGAGACCCAGTAAAATTTTGCTACTATGTTGAAACTTTACTTGGTAGAAGTAAGGGTGATCCAGACCAATCGATCGTCTACGAATTATGATGAAGTATGTAAGAAGAGTGTCCATGGAGTTTCTTGCCGATTCTTCTCCATGAGACTCAATTCTTCGAACCGTGCAAGCTTGACGTTTGAAAGAGCTTTTATAGGCCTTTTTTAAATAAAAACTTTTGAGTTTGAATAGTTGGTAATATGGAATGGTCGATGTCGATTGACAATATCGACCATCAACCAATCCTTTCAACTAATGATCGATTACGTCGATTTGTAGTCGATCGATAGGTCTACTAAAACCTTGTGATGTTTGGACTCTGAAAGTTTGAATAGATTGGTTTTAAAGATTATTTTGATTGATATTACAAATTACATTCATTTTGATATGTTTAATTAATTTAATAGACTAGAGAAAGCTGTCAAATTGCAAAGCAGTTCCTACAGAATGAAAAACAACTGAACAGTTTTATAGTATACATTTTAACAATACCCAAAAGATTGGCAAGACATAAAAAATAAATTCGTAAAAAGAACACGAGAATATAGTTACGTAAAAATTCTGTTTTCATTATTTTCGCTTCATTTGCTTTCATTGTATTATTGGCTCATGATTTTCTTTTCTTTCAGTTTATTTTGAGAGCAACTTTCCTCCAATTTTTACGATGAATTTTATAGTAATAATATTCTGTTTCTCTCATTACCAATCAGCCTCCAGATACAAAAATCTTTCGATATGACGAAGTTAACTTGTAATACTTAAAATAAAACCGATTGCTTGTTTTTAGGGTTCCGTAGCCGAATGGCAAAAAACGGAACCCTTATAGATTCGTCATGTCTGTCTGTCTGTCTGTCTGTCTGTCCGTATGTCACAGCCAGTTTATTCCGAAACTATTAAGACTACATCATTCAAACTCGGTAGGTAGATGTATTATGTTAACCGCTTTTCGATTTTTATACAAAAATAAAAAAATAATAATATTAGAAGGGGCTCCCCATACATGGAACTGAAACAAAAAATTTTTTTTTTCGTCTGACCTATACTTGTGGGGTGTCTATAGATAGGTCTTTAAAAATGAGTTTGAGGTTTCTAAAACCACTTTTTCTCAAAGTTAATCATTTCAGAGTAAGACACTTTCAAAGTGCTAAAATGTGTGTCCCCCCCCCTGTAATTTCTAAACTACCAAAGTGAAAAATCTGAAAAAAATATATGTTATAGATCTCAATAAAAACTACTAACCAAAATTGGTTTGAACAAGATACAGTTAGTGGTTTTTGAGATATAGCTCTTTTTCAGTAACCGCAAATTATAACTTTGTTATTCATATATTTGTGTTTTGGCTAATTGTAGGTAATAAGTACGTTTATTTTTCATAGATATTGGAACGGAACCCTTCGTGTGCGAGTCCGACTCGCACTTGGCCGGTTTTTTTATCCAAAATCTTTTGAATAAACCACATTCTGTGCGCCGTAACCTTTTCAAAGCGTAAAGGGTAACACGAAACTATTGTATTTTTTTAGCATATACTATCAAACGGCTACTGTTTTGTCTGTATTACCCTTTTAGCATACAAATGTGTATCTTACCCTCGAGGATCCGATCGCATTTCGATTTGAAGAGCTAGGTTTGGCTAGAAGTGAATATGTGTGAAAAGCGTAGCGTTGTGTAAAGTTTACGTCGTATAGATAAGATAGATGGTGGCAACCTTTTACACATTGATTCTTTACTCCCAATTTTGTTACCCATGCGACTACTGAAGAATACTTTTAACATTTTATGTTAAAACAATTTTTTGTTATCTTTAAAAATAAATTCTTAGAAGTTATCATGAACTTAATTTCGTGTTCTCGTTTTTCAATGCTCCTTGATAGAATAATAAAGATCGAGTATTCGAGACATCAAGTTCATACACGGTTTGTTGAGCCCAGGACAAAATTCTTTAAAACTTAATACAACTTTACACATGAGGGAGCAGTAATAGTATCTCATTATCATAAATATTAGGTTATTTTGAAAGCAAGATAGGATTTTAGTACGCATGAATAATATGGAAAATTTAATGGGGCTAAGAATATTAAGAATGTAGCTTACGTATGTACCTACAGGTTCATTAAAATTGGAAACCGATTTTCCATTAGTAAATAAATTAAATATTTTGCATAAAAATCCTATACATATTTACAACGAATCAAAGGAAACGCTGGTCCTTTACAAAACAAAGTCAGTTAATTAATATGCGTCTCTCATTTGACTTTTTTAGAGAAAGACCTTAATCTAAATTGCTGATACTTTCTATTATTTTTACATTCCGAGTCGCCATTGGAAACAGGGACTTAAGAAAAAAAAATGGCCGCCCGTGCTGATAAATATTCATTACGACATTTATTCTATCGGATGCATTGGTCCGTATTCGCGAAGCTCCTTCAAGGTACCAATTCGAGTGAATGGATAAGTCTCAACTTTGATGAAAAACATAGATTTGATTATGTTAAAACTTTAAATGAGTTTGTATCAAAGTTTTAAATAAATTATTGGTGTATCGAACGTTGAGTAGTAAACAAACTCGATGGTACTGTTCATGATCTATTTTGTCTTGAAGTAATAAGAGTAGTTCAATTTTGCTTGAATGAACTTACTAGTGTAAATATTTTGCTTTATTTAATTTGGTTTTCTGTACTGTTCTTTTTTTACCAGCTTCATTTTAAGACCGTTTTCAATTTTCTATCTATCTTTTGTTTTACTTGCTTGAGATGAAATGGGAATTTGATATCACTTGTATGGAACTCATGTCAGCTAATCCTATAAAAATAAAATAGCCGTTAGTCTTCTATTTGATCTGCGACTTCATTGCTTCTAGAAAGTTCGCCTTACTTCCACTGAAATAGAGAACAAAGTACTGTCCACTGGTTCTCCGAACAAACTTTGTTGAATTATCTCTTGTAGCCTTCATGAAGTCATACCTATCGAACGTAATAACTTTAATTTATTAGATGAAGACAACGGACAGTTCCACAACTTCATTATCTACCAAATAGATGCATGAATGTATAGGTATAAATTTATTTTGGGTTTATAACTAATTATATATAACTAATTATATAGTACATTACCTAAATCACTCGTGGTTTACCCTGCCCTCTGATTTAACTATGTCCTGCATAAGGGTACAAACAAATATACCAGTCTTCAGATTCCTCTCTATCCTTCTACAAAATTTCATAAAAATCTGTTGACAAAAATAGTCACTTATGCATTTTTAGGGTTCCGTACCCAAAGGGTAAAAACGGAACCCTATTACTAAGACTTCGTTGTCTGTCTGTCTGTCTGTCTGTCTGTCTCCACGCTGTATCTCATTAACCGTGATAGCTAGAAAGCTGAAATTTTCACAAATGATGTATTTTCGTTGCCGCTATAACAACAAATACTAAAAATTAAAAAAAGTTATATATTAAGGCAATTTGAATACAACGCCATCTGTTACTCAAGCGTGGAACTATAGCTTGGTACGGAACCCTTCGCGCGTGAGTCCAACTCGCACTTGGCCGGTTTTTATTATTATTTTGGATTTCTTTACCTACAAACATTTTGATTTTTACCATCATATAATATCGTGTACTCTCACTATCAATACACTTTTAGACTAAATAAGATTTTATTCTCCAAAGATAGCCAAATCAAACGGTGATTGTTCAGAAGCTTCAGTTTCACTTACAAATTCCTCGCCGCCATCTTGATCATTGCCTATTGTAAGTGCATTTGCTCTAACGTTTAGTTTTACGATGTCTATATCATGGAAACTAATAATTTCCTTAAAGGGGTTTTTAGTATTTTTTTTTATGTAGATAAGTAATTTTTGTTGTGAGTATTCGATATAAATTGATTTACAGTTACAGAAACGATTTCTTATTTAGGCATGCTTCGAAATTTTTGGTTTCTTTTAACTCGAAGGGCAAAACAATGAATACCTATTTACCTACAATGTTAGTACTTGTGTTGTCGGTACCTATTTAAAAAGTTTGAGATACCTTCTTGAAGAAGACTTCTCACGACGAGCCTAATTTCCTCAAAAAAAGTAAATAGCCTAATTCCCTTTAATGAAAGTTTGCTGTTTTTTCTTCATCCCCATCTTAACACATCCCATTAAGTTTTAATTCCACGTTTTGCTCAATGGCTTGTACTACCGTTTTCTTTGCGACACCGATCTTAGTGCTGACGATGAATAAATTTTCCATTTTCCTCACTTTTCCTTGTATTTCCCTCTTTTTTGTTTAGCGGTTTTGGCGGTACTGTTCTTTGGCCTTTGTAAGAAAATTTTAATTTGAAATTAAGTAAGCGATGGGAAAAATTGTTGGGTTGAAACAAGTTTGATAATTAAGCCTTAGAATATGCGCCTTTGTAACGTTACTGCTTTCGCTTTTGATGGAAACAAAATTATTGAGTTGGTGGGTGTGTTAATAGGCTGAAACTCGAACTAAAGAGGTTATTATGAGGATTAATGTTAGCAAGGTGTTAAAATTGGGTACTTTGTAAAGTTTGCTAATTTTTATTTCAAAAAATTAATCGTGTTTCTGTAACTTTCTACTTCCATTATGCTTACTTTAACAGGAAACTTGAAATTTATTATTCAATTGAATAAGTTTCAAGCCTATTTTTAAATGAAAGAACTGGAAGATTATGAAAGTTTGTTACTTAACCTTTGACCTTACTTAACCTTTTCAATAGATCAGAATGAATGCAATTTGTAGCACTGTATTGACTTTTACATAATCGTACACTTTGTCTACAATACATCGAGAACTATCGATAACCTTTCTCTCGATTAATCACACCCATCGACATAATCTACGTCATCGATCACGCAGATATAAGTTCGGTATTCACTGGATGTGCCTTACATGGCTGCCATTTGTCTGGCGCCATCCGTCTTTATTAATATGTCATTGTAAACGTTGTTGTCTTTTTTGGGTGATAGAATAAAAGGTCGTTGTGGTTGATTTAGATCAAATGTGAGACTTTCTGGAACAGTACTATAATTTTGTGTAAAATCATGGCTCAATTCAAAGAATTGGTTATGAACATTCATACACATTAGTTTTTGGTTAAAGAAGTAAAACTTAACTGTGTGCATGTGAGTTTGTTTTGCAACTCGAGATTATAAATTTGATTTATTCAAATATATAAACTTTCTTCGAATAAGTTGTAGGTACTAACAGTTTACTCTATGTGTCTCATACGTACTTAGCAATTGTTCAAACTGTTAGTCAAACTGTTTGATATACAAGTCGTCCGTCTATCACAAACGGAACCGCCACAGCTACGGCAAAAGGCAATCTAAATAGGCCAATCTTGTCATCACTATTCAAACGTACCATTCCGTACGTCGATCAACCCGTTCAAAACCGTCAATCAAGACCGTCTATCGGAACTCCCAAATGTTATTTACCCAACCCACTGTCTATCAACCCTTACATTGCAACTTTATCGTTCTATAGGACTGGGCTGTCATCGCGTCCTGTATCGACGTCAAATGTATAGACACACCGATCACAAAACCCCGTCCGGGAGACCCCGATACCGTACACTTCTACTTACATAACATAAAGCGGATTCGCGAACCAAAGATTAAAGCGCCACTGGACTGTAAACGTTCGCAAACAAATACAAAGGATTTAGACACACAAACGCTTTGCTATGACATTCCAGTGGATGTACAAATCTGGTTGGATCGAAGCAAACATTTGATTGGAATGGACATTGTAAACAGAATATATGTTGAAGCTTTGCGGACAATTGTTTGGTCCAATATCTACAAATGAATTACTCGGTACAACAAATACACACATGTAATAAATCATTTATTTCGTGTTAAATGCATCTAACGTGGATAGAATTTGTAGCAAATAAAAGATAACTTGTGAAAATGTCTATCGAAGTAAATGAATACTTGAAGATGCAAAAATAGATATTCAAGTAAATAAAGATGACAAAGCAAGATCAAAAAATAATAAAAGAAATAATAAGACGGAACTAACACCTACGGATAATATAAAACAATTGACCGGCCATCCGTCCGCATTCGCCCAATAGGAGAATAACAATCCCTGTTTACACACAGTTACGGTGATACGATAGGTTAGAACATATTGGTGGAATACGTATACAATATTCGATCATTGTCTTTCGAAGCGGTCTTATTTGTACTGTACAGGTAGAATTTTTGCTGGTTCCACGTTGACTGATCATATTAGCTTTGTTTGGATGAAATAGTGCTTTTATTTGAGTAATATGATGTTAGTGGTTAAAACTGTGTACGCAAAATATAATTTTAATTTTTGGAGTGAAATTTTAACCAGAAAAACGGAGTATCATCTGTTTAGTTTTGAACTAAGCAAATTATTATTATGAGTTAATTAAAACAAAAATATAACTGGCCCAAAAAATAACAACTAGCAAAAATAAAACTTTTTCACAAACTGTAAAGCCGGCTTTTTTAATATTAAAACAAAAGCAAACCATTCGAGTAATATAAAAAATATAGTTATTATGAATGTTATTTTTTTCTCGCGAACTCATATTTTTATCTCGTGAACCCAGCTAATATTTGCAGGAGTACGATTCATCTCTAACAAGATTATCGGCTTTGCTCGCGACAGGGCGGCTAAAAATACCTGCTTTACAGTTTATAGTTAAACTAGATGGCTGCAGAGGTAACTTCACTTGAAGAAACTCGTGACTTGAATAATCCGATTGATTTGCGAAGTCAGGTCGTGTTTGGTGTAAATGTATTTTCTAAAAATAGAAAAGAAAATGCAAAAATAATCGAAAGGTCGTGGCAAGCTATCGAAACAATTTGCATGAAAGGTATGGAAAAGGATGGAATTTTTAAGAAAGACTAAAATACCTTTTGATAGCGGTACCTTGAAGCTGTTTCCTTAGGATAAGTGATAAGTAGGTAGTTCAAATTCGGAAACTGATCTTAATGCGACAGATATTCCAAAAAGCATTAGCAAATGCCGTCTTATTTTGAATCAACCACTCTTCTGAGTTAAACATCTATGCACTAGCTATTCCACTGTGTATTGTTGCTAAGGTTTCCATGTAACTACTTAATATTAAATGTATCTTGGATACGGAAAACAGAACAATGTCTAGTGCACTAAAAACGGGCATAGTTTTGCATTTCAACACACCTCAAAAACACATGAGTGTGTACCGTATCATGTCAGCCTCGCTATACGATACCCAGCTGCTGATGCATATACGAACAAACAAGAGCCCAAAAATCTGACAACCCGTCTCAGAACCTTTAGTACCTATATCGATATTTCCCAGTAATTGTGATATGGAGGTTAATTGGCAAGGCCTTTGTGTTAAATCTCGAAATTCACGAATATTCTGTTAAGCTGATGGATTCCAACGTACCTAGTCAACAAAAATGCGGATCCAGTTTTATTTCGCTGTAACTTTTTTATACTTATTGGGTATTCATTAAACGCATTCGACTCCTGTGAGTGAGGAAATTTCAGATTGATTACCACGAGTTTCGCATTAATCAAAGTATTACATAAGCTACTTTGCGCCAGTTCGCTCTACGAAATTCTAAGAATTTTCTAGAAAGTTCCCGACATCCATTAATTAATGTAAGTGCGTTACTAGAGTATTTGGAGCCATGTGGTGCAAGTAATGTGGCTCTGAAATTGCGAATGTGCTCTATTATTATATTTTATACAGTTTTCTTAGTTTGCTCTCGGTTACGTAATTTAATTAGTTATTTTATTGTGGGAGCTGCTTTTGCTAGTTTGCGGGTTCTTGGATGGCATAGTGCTATTTGAAGTGTTATTAATATTGCCGCTTTTCCTTGTTCACATATACTGGCTTCATAAAATATCTCCTGTTACAGACTTTTGTTTCTTACAAAATCTTCATTCAGAATTATCTTCAAACCTGTATTTCTCATAATTTGCCTAGTTAGTATAATTGGACATGCCTGAGTCGTATTCTTTGTTAGCACATCAAGGTAGCCAAAATTCCTATCATTTCAAAATCAACTTTACTGCGTCTCTTCAAGAGCTAATTTCCAACGAAAAATTAAGAACCATAAAACCAGTACAAAACAAACATCAACAGGACTTATTTACTTCACCGCTAAAACATTTTGCAGGAACGTAACCGAATCAAAACCGTTTGCCTACGCCAGGACTTTTGAAGCACAAACACAGTGCTTGTAGAAATTACATTTATTTATTCCCACTTGGATGTTTACGGCGCAATATTGATTTATGCTCCCTCAAGTACAGGCGGACTCATCGAGACCTTAAGAGGTAAAATTTTGAGTGGAAATAAGAAATCTAAGGATTACTGGTTCACCAGATTTGTTTATAGAAACGTTCCTTTGAAGATGCAGTACATTCGGGATCTGAAGACGTGGTTTAGATTGGTACGTAAAGCATTTTGAGTGAATTGGATTCGGAACGAGCTCTCAGTTTTCTAAGGGACTAATTTGTAAGAGACATTCAGCTTGGTACCTTTATGAATAAGTGATGTGAAATCGCAAATTAGGTGGTTCGGGCGTCTACGCCGCAAGTACATGCGAATTATTAATTGAAGCGAAGTCTTCCAAATCACATGTGTATATTAGATACTACTATCATTGAAGATAAACATGACTAAAGTCAAGGACATTTATTCGTTGTGAGGAACCTGGACTTGAAAAATCTAATCTGACTTGAGTCAGATCATACATTTTACTATGTTAGATGCAACTGCAACTAGTATATTAAGTAAACAAGCCCTAGCACTAAGGCCTCGAACACGGAGTAGGTAATGATAATAACTTTTATCATGACATGGGGCTTAGACCTTGGCTTTGTTGATACTTTCGAATAGTAAAAATACAATCAAAATATAAACAGCAGAACAGTAGCAAGTCATACGTACAAATACAATAATGACGGAAGCAATGATTATAGGTCCCGTTGGCTTGAACCCAATATAAAATTTTGGCGATCGACCAAACTTGGGTCGCAATTAATAAATTTTCGTATCATATTTCCTTCTTAATTACGAATAACTGGGAGCTTCCGATTGAGTTACAATTTGTTCAAGAGGAATTTAAATAATGAAGCATCATATTTTAGAGATGAGATGAAACATCTTATGTTTATTAAAGAAAATTGCTAGTTTGTTATATGATTACGGCCTTGGTCAGGTTTGTGACGTAAGATAAGATAAGATAAGATATTTTATTTGCATAAAACACGGTATACAGGATGGACTTAAAAAATATTAGCTCAACATGTTTTGCTTAATACTAAAGCATGCAAACTTACTTATTACTATAATATATTGAATAGAATTAAATTATTTAAGTTTCAAAAAGTCATTGATGTCATAGAAATTATATATATATGTCACGGTAAATGCGAATATAGCGGTAATTATGTATAATTACCGGGAACTATGCATAATTACCTGTGCTCGTGGTAAAGGTGATAAAAACTTTCAAATTAATCACATTTACCGGCAATTATATAAAATTACCGCACCCCTTTGGTAGATGTAGTCAATAATGAAATCAAACATCGGAATCTAAAATAAAAACAGTTCAAATGAAATCAATATAAATTCAAATGTCCTAAGTATTGTGTTAAATAATGCGTATTATTCCGAAAGTTTATTTATGGTGAAAAAAAAGTCCTAAAATATTAGCTGAAAGTTAGGTTTTAATGACAGAAACGAATTGCTGTAAATTCGACACCACGCAGTCTTGTCTGCCCTACCCCTAGAGTGTAATTCAAAATCACGTAGGCGCGGAGGGTCGAGGCGGGCCGCGAGTTGAGGAGCAGGTGGTTGTAACACTCGCCACCGC
>NWSH02000519.1:15847652-15858229 GCA_002382865.2 Heliothis virescens | reverse complement strand
GCAGGACCGACATTAACGTGCTCTCCGATGCACGGGTGTATCAATCACCAACTTCCAACTCCGGGCTGCTTTGTGAAAGTTTCTAAAACCCACAAAGCGATTTCGGCCCGTCCCGGGAATCGAACCCGAGACCTCGTGCTAAGCAGTCGCCTATGCGACAACTAGACCAACGAGGCAGTCAAAAAACCTAGTATAGCTATTACATAAGAAATGTATTAGTATATTTGATCCTTTAATATTTATCTTTTTATCGTCTTTATAGATTGATATAGGAAAAAAATATTACAAGAATTATCATCTATTTCTCCATCTTTTAAGAGTGTACAAGTACCAGGCATCCATAAATGGCAAGCGGTCAGGCATTGTCAAATGTTAACCAGCAGTTTATATTTACACCACGTTCTTCATTGCCAGTCAAATTCATTATATAGGTAACATTCACTTTCTGTTATCGAGCATCCAATTCAGAGCATTATCCAAAGTACCTATTTTCTCGCTTAGAACATTTTAGTTCTATCTAAAGGTTATCCAGATTGATGGTAGCATTAAAATGGTAATGCCAACAAATAAAACAGGGCTAATACCTTAAAATAGAATGCTAGTATTTCAGTAGGAAAAACCCGCTTCGATCGAATTCATAGCGTTACTTAAGCATCTACTATCAAGCTCTCGCTACGGTCAAATTTGCGATCGCGACGTCCAATCCGATTTAACGGTGTCCATTGAACGTTTTCCTTTTCGCTCGATACGTCTTCTGTAAACAAAAGCTGCATTGTAATCGCCTGTTTTTGGAAATAGATTCTTTGTACCGTTCAATGGTGAGGGTAAATGGTAGGGAAGGATTTTCGCCGATTCTTTTTCCTCGTCAGCATATATATTACTTTGAATTATTATACCCGTTTCTAGGTAGCAGTTTTGTGGGACGAAGCGGGAAATGACCAGTTGTGTCACTTAATAAATATGTTTTGTTTTGTTTTTATTTTGCGGAAGGAATGAAAATGGGACCTTTTTGTCGCTAGTTTTGTTCTGGAAGACTCAATCTATACTATAAATATAGCTTTTGCAATAAATTGACTATCTAACAGTGAAATGTTTTATTACATCGATGCAGTGTTTTCTGAGATTAACACGTTCAAGGACATAAACAAACAAACTTTTCAGCTTTATCAGATTAGTATAAACTTCACTGAATCAAAATGAACAAAAATCTATGTACCTACATAATTTTATCACTTTACAAAAGTTTAACTTTTCAAGACCACAGCGTTAAGAATTTGACCTAAATAACAATATACGGGACCCACTTCCGAACAGTAGCCTACAACAAAATACATATGTACAAATGTGTGTCTGTTCATAACTCAAAAACTATGTGATTTATGCGAATATATCCTGGGAATTGTTCCGTAGAAAAACATTCATATGCCTATCGGTGGGGTGAAGTTTGAACGTAGAAGAAATATTTAGGTGAAACGCATAAATATTATGAGTTTGTGTGTGTTTTTGTATATGATGTGTGTGTGCGTTTGTAGGTATATGTTACATGATTGTTAAGAAATAAAGTTTACGTTTTTTATATTATTTGCATAGCACCTATGTTTGTAAGCGGTATTTGGAATCTGTTAAGATTAGAATATAAGGGCTTAATGTTTTAGGATTTCAGAGCCTAATTATAAACTACTGTTTCCCGCGGTTGTAACCATTTGTAGCAGGAACTGCTTCTCGCAGCCGGATAAAAACTAGCTTCTGTCCTTTGCCCTGGCTTATGATTACCCATGGCTTTACCTATTAGGCCACTACGACTTCACACACATTATAACATTACCAAAAAAAATACGTTCTACTCATCCAAAAGGTCAAACATAACAGAGTATACTTTAGTATCGATCTTGAGATGAACAAGAGCGCCCGTAATGGAATCATAATTATGCATGAGCCGCCCACGAGTGTAGAACCTATTTACTTGACCCATATCTATATACAAAGAAAAGTTTTGTGTGTACTTAATCTTTGTCTACGTGTAACAATTATTTTTAGAATCTTTCATAAGTGTTTAGAATAATTATCATAGAAATCGTTGAATTAATCTTAATGAAAAACAATTAAAACACGCAGCAAGTTTAGACCTAAGTTATAGTTAGATGTAATCTTTCGGTTTACGGTGGAACGATGTATCACATCTGTTACTACATAATATGTATTTAAATTATTAATTAAGACGATGACTCATTCGAGTCAAATAAGTAATTTTGTTTATCACAATAAGGTTCCACATAACTAAAACCGCAAGAAACAGCTAGTTTAATTAATATTATTATTTCTAAGAACTTCCATAGAATATTTAGTTAAACAAGAACTTTGAGGTTACAACAACAAAACAATAGGGTCCTGTAGGAACCACAATGAGTCAATAGGGAAGTTGTAAACTTATTACAAAACGTGCTTCTAAGAGGTCGTATAGAACCCGGAAAAGCCAAACGCACTATGGTTCAGTCTGCAAGACAATGTCAATCGTATTTCATTAATTATAAAGTTTAAAATACATTGATATAGCCTATCTGCAAGCCTGCTTTGCATTATTAAATTATTTTGAATGGAATTCAAAGTTCCATAGTCAATCAGCATGGGTAGTGAGCCAAGCTACAATTAGGTTTATTTTGAAAATATATTTGTAACAAAAATGCAATAAATATTATTTTAACATAAAAGGGAGAAACTTAAATGAAATATTTATTATAATAAATGTGAAGTATGCATACTATCAAAATAATTAAAAACATGTCACATGACAATAAATAACAATAGTAAAGAAATAACCAATCACAATTATCTAAAAAAATATTCTGTAAAAAAGGGAAGAAAAAAAACCACGGTAATGCCTTATTAAACATGCAATGCAAATTGGAGGGATAAAACGTTCCAACTTGACAAAACAAAACGCTATCAATATTGACATTAATTAAAATAAAGTAGCAACATAAACCAACCAAATTAAAAGGTCCTTTATAAATATTATTACCACAACATTTTAATGGATTTTATAACTTTTAAGTGCATATTAAAATCACGAGGCCTGTAATCAGACTTAATTAATATTCAGCACTAATGAACCTACGAAACTTAATTTATTGGATTTTGTAAAACCCTGTACTCTACGTAAATATATCGGTTGAAAATTTTCAGTAGTAATGAGTTTCATTGAAAGTCCAATTTTAGTGGAAAACTATAACTTATTTTTGGTACCTTTTGAACTAAACTTGAAACTTGAACTTGCTGGGTTTTGCATCCTAAAGAACCTATACTAAGGATTAAATTTCTTATTTTGCTGTTTCTTATAACTCTCTTTCACTAAAATATTCCCTGGAAAAATTATCGTGAAACAATTCAAAACTGCAAGAAAATAGGACAAAGTATAAACACGCCCTTTGACAACCATGATTAAAGAGGCAAATACATAATATCACAATACCTACCTCGTTACCCAAAGAAATATAATATTTCCTTGTTAAAAGCCAAAGCTCGATTTAATGAGTTGCCGGCGGTTCAGCCGTATACACGACTATATTGTGAACGTACAATAGGCCGGTGATAGGCTTGCCCGGGAGGCTATCATCTGAGTATCGGAACCAACTTGGGATTTCAAATAAATTGATTTCAGTATCAAATTTCAGCTAAATTGGAGTTTACGTACAGCGAAAGCAAAGGCAAATATTTCATCAAAGAATAGCTATGCGTAGTTTCATTCGTCATGTTAGGGAACAACTGTGTTCTGATAAAATTTATTTTCCTTACAAAATGTTGGACTTCAGTGGATATTAATTAGATACCGTGGATGATGTAGGTATATCTGTTAGTGACATTTGCTAAATTAAATCTAATCTTGTGGTTCGTGTTAATTATGGCAGCTACCTATATAATAATTATACATCTATGGTTACTCGTATGTGAATGACTGTGATGAATTCGAATTGCTTAGTACTAAGCCATTTTATGGAAATTGGTGTTGGGCGCAATACTTTCATCCGGTTCTTTGGTAAATCAATGGGGGAGGTCTATAGTCAACGGTGAATTTCCTATGGCTACGATGATAAATATGATGATAATAGTAAGTAATATTTACTATAAATAAAAGATACTCAATCATCGACTTCGATTTGGCGTGAAACGTTTAGTTTTATCATCTTTAATTACTTGGGTCGTTGAAGATCACAAATTGTATTACAAGAAGATCGGAGTCGTTTACCGCAAAAAGTCTAGTAAATTGTTACCAGCTATTTCGTTAAAGCGAAGAGGCCGGAGTGGGCAATGAGAGAACTCCATAAAAATAAATTTTGACCAAAAAACTCGCTGCAGTAAAATAAAACTTTATTACATTCATAAAACGCTACAGTCGTTTGTGGAACTTTAAATATTATATTTAGCATTTTAGAAATAACGTGAAAAATTATTGTCTTAAAATGGTAATGTTCTTTTACTTCTTTGGGGTTTGAATAAATGTTTGAGTTAATTCTCTTTGATAAAGATTGTATAACAAGTTTATCTACACTTTTATCTTGAACATTGACGTACTTATTTGAAGTAAATTTATTTTTCGCTCGAATGGAATTTCATTTTTGTAATAATACCTTTCTCTTTGTTTCAGATGTCAATATAACAATTGGAGAACCAGAAACAGTTGATCGTGAATTCTTCGCGACAACATGATAACATGACGAAATATGTTAAACAAACGCATTAGCTCCAGGACTAGCCGCTGTGATTCGAGCATGTACAACCATGTCGCTCTATGTGCACACATCAAATACCCAAAACAAGTAGTCTTCTTCAATATCTACTTCATACTCGTCGTGACATGCCTCTCAGCTGATACTGTTAACTCAAACACCACCAATATGAACAAACATTTCAACGAAAAAGGTGTAAAATACTTCAGCACAAAGCAGAATGATGCTCCTGATGACAACTATGAAGACCACGACCCCTCACACCCAGATGTCAATTTCGATACGAACCCCTACTACAATAGTGAAAATTTTCTACATTTAAATACAAAATTTTACAATAACGAAAATAACGCTTATAGCAATTACGAAGACTATAAAAAGTTCTATCTGAATCCTTCTAATCCAGTCCCTAAATCTAATGTTAAGTTTAAGATAAGTAGTAAGATAGTGCAGACTAAGTATGGAAAATTACAGGGGATAGTACTGGCTATGGATGAACACAGATATCTAAGTCCGCTTGAGGTTTTTTTGGGCGTACCGTACGCTACACCGCCGGTCGGATCCAACAGGTGAGCTATTTTTAGACCTTTTAAAGTATTTAATTTTATGCTCGCTTTGAGGAACGCTTGATTGAGTAAATAGAGGTACTAAACTGAACAAAAACGGAAATTGTACAAAGGAATAGAGTACTTAGCGTAGTCTGAAACTCGACTTGCATTTCGTTAAAAAAGCTGACCTTAAACTAATTTGGAAATCACAACACCTACCTTTTTAGTCATTGATGAAAAATACCATCGGGCTATCTTTTACAGTGCAAATCCTAGGAGTAATGATAAAAAAAAAGATAGTTTTCTACAACAGAAGCATTTTAACACCAAAACTTACAGTACAATGTAAAAACGTAGTCTAAATAGGACATGAGCAAAAAAGTCCATTTGGATTTAAAATTGCAGCGTTCGTTGTATATTTTAGCACAGTCTGAAGGTAATGGAGATAGTTACTATAATGACTAAGCTATTACTTCGGTGATTTTAAACTGTACCACACCATTTTCTTCCATTGCTACCGGTTTTGCTATAACTTTCAAAATACCATTAAATACGATAAAAACTCCAAAAAAAGTATAAAACCGCTCAAAAGTAATGTTCTTAGCGGCCAACGTGAAATTTTTTGCCATAACTTTTATTATACCTACAAATTGTTTCGTAAACTTTGGACACATCCTTATATTGTTGAAGACGAAGTTGGCGTTTATTGTACTTATTTTGTTTTTTTATATGGTGAGTTCCGCCTTATTTTGCTCAAGCTGTGTATCATCGGCTTACTTGTAATCTTCTTTTATCCGTGGTACCTATATCGATACAACAGTATTTTTATTAATACAAACTACATATCTGCCGTACTTTAAAATTGTACTTTAAAAACTTCAAGTTCCTCATTCCGATTACATATTTTGGTGCAATTGACACTTATTGTAAGTCAGCACAATTAATCAGCCTTCCCTTGAAAATTGACAGCTGCCAACTGCACAAAGATTCGGTGGCACTTATTTCACCTGATTAAGTTGTATAAGCGTGGAAGAGTAAAAGCAATCGCATTTATAATAATACTTAGTCGCCATACTACACAGAGTTCTTCATTGCCTATAGCTTCAACTTTAATTATTATAATATACTTTTGTTTTAGGTTCAGTCCAACTCGAACCCCATCCCCATGGGACGGAGTGCGCGTCTCCGACAGACCAGGTCCTGCATGCCCGCAGAAACTACCAGATATGGATGATGAAAGGACCATATTAGAGAAAATGCCTAAAGGCAGACTAGAATATTTGAAAAGACTGATTCCCTATCTTAAGAATCAAAGTGAAGATTGTCTATATTTAAACATTTTCGCTCCGTTGCAAAGTGAGTACTAACATTCAAAGTTTTCAATGTTTTTGGTATGGAAATCATGAGAATTTTAAATAGGTATATTATTAATAGACACCCACATGCTCTTTAGTATGTAATTTTTCTGTTGTCAATGCAACACAATTGCAAGGTTTCAACAAGAAAATTTCACAAACACTGAATTCAAATTTCAAAACAACCCCAAAATTATTGCTTCGTAAACTAAACCCACACAACAACAAAACGAAACAAAAGATTCTAATCTAGCCTCTGAAGACAAAAGCCCTTCATAACGCATTCATTAATATTAATAAACTACCGCTAACTCTATAAGCTAAACAACAAAAATTTCAAACTGGGCCAAACTCTATCATCACCATAAAAGTTTTACATTATCCCTTTCAGCGCGGCCATACAAAAGGTCTACGTCACAACAGCCTTCATTTAAGCCTTCACAAACATCTGTTACTGCTGTTTCTTTATCAAAATGATTAATTTAATGAATAGACTTATACCCTTTGTTTGAAACAATATTTATTTTAGGCAATCAATTATAAATAGCCATTTGTTTGTCTAAATATTTTTGTCAGTCAAAACTTTGGGAAGTGACTTTTCATTGCCATCCTTTCGAAATGTTTTAAGGAATTGAGAACTTCTTGTTTTTAACGTTTGCTTTTGAGCTCTTGCGATAGATCAGAACCAAAATTTTAGTATAAATCTCTAATTTAACTATCTAATTATTTCATCATTTCTATCGAATGATTTATTTATCTACGAGTTTCAATAATTAATCAACAGCATGATATAACAAGTCTTCTTCTTTCAGTGGACGAAACGAAGCTAGCATTGCCAGTGATGGTGTATATCCATGGTGAGAGCTACTCCTCAAGTTCCAGCCATCCATACGATGGTGCAGTGCTTGCCAGCTATACGGACCTCATCGTCGTTACCCTCAATTTTAGACTTGGTGTTCTTGGTAAGTTTTTTGATTCCTACATTTTTTGTTCTTTTGGTCAACATTCTAGCAACTGTAAAATTGGTATTCGATACTATTGCCGAAATCGTGATTTCTAAAGTTTGTCATTGACAACAAAAAGTAATTTATTTTTTATCGGTTTATCTCCAAAATCGATATAACATTACGTCGGGCAACTAACTTTTGAAATTCAATGAATTGAAATAGGAATGTTACGTTCTTATGTAATGACATCAAACAGATAAGACTGGAAGAAAACGACATGCTTAGCCAACTCCAAAATAAACTTAACTTTTGAAAATCATAATATAAGCTTGTAAAATTTACGACTCTTGATAACACTAAAATCTAAAATGACGACTTCAAAATTTCCAAATACAATAAAAACTAGACTCACCTAAAGCCTAAAGCCAGTCTTTCATCTTTGTAAGCAATATTAAACAAGACAATCAAATCTTAAACCACTTAAACAAATCAAGTCTACACAATTTAAGAGTCCAACGCAAAGTTTAGATTCATCTTCATTTGAATAAGTGAATTAAGCGAACGTCATAAAGTCGACGTCTTATTTCGCAAAATACTTGAAAGTTCAACAGCCCGAGTAAAGTTGGAAGAATTCTTGAAATATAATCAAGTATTATTTCCATATTCATCTTAGAATATAGCGCGGTCAGTCTATTAGCTGTTTTGATCCCAACAATTTTCGGGACTGTATTGGGAGGTTCTCAAAACTTTAAGAATTTGAAACATAACAGTAAGAGAGAAAGATAAGTATTGGAATCAATATATTCTTGAATTTCGATTTTTGCAAATGTATGTTATTAAATCATTAAAATGAGGTAAATTAAGTAGGTCAAGAGCCAGGTAAAAATAAACACCATGAAACAAAAAAAATACAAGAATTAAATTGAAGTGTTTTTCCGATAATTTCCTTTAATTAAAAGAAATAAATAAGTAAAGCAAAATAAATCATTGCACCTCAGTAACCGTTTACTATAGACTCAGAAATCGTCGAATGAATTCAATTTGCAGCTTAAATGCTCAGATTTATAGTAACATTGATTCAGTTACAGCTGTGTCAATTGCCAATCAACTTCCGATTGTATAGAAACAAAGATGAATATTGCTGAACGCGGCTGATACAATATTATTCCCTGCGGTTATTGATTATACTGTACTATATCTTTATGATTGACCACTGCAGAGAGGTCAGATAAGTACCTACATTAATAACGTTTCGGGACTAACATTAATTGGACACTTGACCTTAGGTTTAACCTTTACATTTGTGGTCGCAGTTAGGTTATCTTAGCCTGTGAGACGGCTTAAGTAGTGTTCTTAATTAAAATCAAGTCTTATTATGATGTAAGTCAGGACTGCCGAAATTAATGGTGAGTTGGATTTTGTACCTAATCACCTTTAAGCTTATGTGTATCAATCTGGTACAGATACAAGAGTCTTAGTTAATATCAAGTTGTGTCATAGTGTAATTGAATGAACAAACAAAGTAGAAACAGTTGTATACAATCAGACTTGCATAAATAGAAAGCAAGCGCCAGGCTGTTGCCTTCAGGCCCCATTCCGTAATCTATTTCATCTCAGTTGACTAACAAATTGTGCAGAATGCATCTGATATTCCGCATTTTCATTCCATTTCTGGATCAATGGAGCAAATTAAGACCAAAGGATGGAAAAACAAAAGTGTAGGATCAAACTTTGATGCGGATTAGGTAAAAAATATGACGCTCTACTGCGTGTCACAATCCCTAAAATATCGAATTTCTTTATTGTTCGTGACTTAATGTAACTACATAAGTAGGTACTGACAATTTAGAAGAATATGTTTGTACGCAAGAAAACAAATAATGATAAAAATATACTTAGCAAGAATGCCGAAATACAATATTTTATCATTGAACTAGCTTCTGCCAGCGGCTTCGCCCGCGTAAAACTTAAAATCCCGTTTTTTCCCCGTTCCCGTGGGAATTTCGGGAAATCCTTTCTTAGTGCTCCCCTACATATCCCAAGGAACCTACATTCCAAATTTCAGCTGTCTACGACCAGTAGTTTCGACTGTGCGTTGTCTGTCAGTCAGTCACTCAGTAACGGAAGAGTTTTATATAAATATATATAGATTTGGAGTCTCCATTTTCAGCTGTGACGAGACTCAAAATGTAACCGTACCTACTTCATGTTTCACAAATATCCCAAGCTAAAGTTTTCAAAGCACATTCGTGCGTAATGAACGAGATTTTATTTTGTTACTTTTCTCGTCATGTTGTACATACAGACGTGTTTCGTTCCATTTCAATTCATTTCAATGGTACCGCTGTTGGAATTAAACCCGTCCCTTGAGGATAGTTTTACGCGAAAATATATTGGGAATATATTTTATTCGTAGCTATTTAGCGTGCCGGCGCTTCGTGAAAGCGAATCGTTGTAATCAGCGTTTTGTTACGCTCCGATGAGTTCTGTTTATTAAAAAGGTTTAACATTTTTGTTGTTGTGTAATTGGATACATGATTTTTGTTGAGTTGTGATTTTTTTTGGGCAGTCTTTATTGCGATTTTTATGTTATATCATAATTATGATGAATAAGCATTTTTTTTTTTAAACTTCTACTCGCTTATTATACGGAAATTGATAGAACCTTTAATAAAGCAGATAAAAAATTCACATAATTTTAATTATAAAATATATAAAATATAAAATAATTTTATATTCCCCAAAATCACCACACATAATTCCAACATTTGTTTTGCCTACATTCAAAAAAAAATCCCCTTTCTAAACCTACCAATTTTTACAGGCTTTCTCAACGCAAATCCAGCACCGCATCTAAAAGCCAGGGTAGCAAACTATGGCCTGATGGATCAGATAGCGGCCTTACATTGGGTGCAACAGAATATAGCCCTGTTTGGAGGGGATCCAACCAACATAACGTTAATGGGCCACGGGTCTGGAGCCGCCTGCATCAATTTCCTCATG
>NWSH02000519.1:15823927-15846694 GCA_002382865.2 Heliothis virescens | reverse complement strand
TTCTTAGTGCTCCCCTACATATCCCAAGGAACCTACATTCCAAATTTCAGCTGTCTACGACCAGTAGTTTCGACTGTGCGTTGTCTGTCAGTCAGTCACTCAGTAACGGAAGAGTTTTATATAAATATATATAGATTTGGAGTCTCCATTTTCAGCTGTGACGAGACTCAAAATGTAACCGTACCTACTTCATGTTTCACAAATATCCCAAGCTAAAGTTTTCAAAGCACATTCGTGCGTAATGAACGAGATTTTATTTTGTTACTTTTCTCGTCATGTTGTACATACAGACGTGTTTCGTTCCATTTCAATTCATTTCAATGGTACCGCTGTTGGAATTAAACCCGTCCCTTGAGGATAGTTTTACGCGAAAATATATTGGGAATATATTTTATTCGTAGCTATTTAGCGTGCCGGCGCTTCGTGAAAGCGAATCGTTGTAATCAGCGTTTTGTTACGCTCCGATGAGTTCTGTTTATTAAAAAGGTTTAACATTTTTGTTGTTGTGTAATTGGATACATGATTTTTGTTGAGTTGTGATTTTTTTTGGGCAGTCTTTATTGCGATTTTTATGTTATATCATAATTATGATGAATAAGCATTTTTTTTTTTAAACTTCTACTCGCTTATTATACGGAAATTGATAGAACCTTTAATAAAGCAGATAAAAAATTCACATAATTTTAATTATAAAATATATAAAATATAAAATAATTTTATATTCCCCAAAATCACCACACATAATTCCAACATTTGTTTTGCCTACATTCAAAAAAAAATCCCCTTTCTAAACCTACCAATTTTTACAGGCTTTCTCAACGCAAATCCAGCACCGCATCTAAAAGCCAGGGTAGCAAACTATGGCCTGATGGATCAGATAGCGGCCTTACATTGGGTGCAACAGAATATAGCCCTGTTTGGAGGGGATCCAACCAACATAACGTTAATGGGCCACGGGTCTGGAGCCGCCTGCATCAATTTCCTCATGATATCGCCCACTGTTATGCCTGGTGAGATTAGCTTTTGTTTTATGTTGGTTTTTAATTAAAACGCTTTTATTTGTATTTGGTGCTTACGTATTTTCGCAATGATACTTGTGAGTTTCTGTGTCGTTGCTCTTTTGTCTTCGAATGAATGACAGAAAAGAAATTGGGTTTTAAGAAAATGTTGTGTGTAATATCGATATTTTTATAGGCTATCAAGTATTCATTGAAGCAATATCATCCATATTTATGTATTTACTAAACTGTCTAGTATATGACAAAGAATCTTTATCTATCTTTTTATGCAAAACAGCCTCAGTAACTCTTATTTACAATCTGTCATTTCTGTAACGCTACTCTGAAAAGGGTCAAAATAAATCAGAGTAAATCGTAGCGGTAATATTTTATAAGATCGTATTTTCTAGAAGCCACTACGAAACTGTGAGCTATAATGAAGCTATGAATATTCAGAATTTCCTATCAGTCTTACAAACTTCATCGGCAGTCAAGTTTATATTTTCATAAAATTACATGTTGGAACAAAACTATTCCAGAAGAAATTGGATATTCTCTAGATCAGTGTTATTATTAAAATACATTCCTGAATATAATCATAGCCACAGAATCCGGGAACTTTTTCAATTACATTACGATTCGGAGATTTGTTATTCTTTGGCTTCTATAAACGAAATGTATAAGTTTTTTTTGCTTAAATCATTATTTTGATAATTGATTTCCCCAGCGTGAAGAGGCAATCGAGTTGCTCGTTTTTTTCTTGTTAGTTATTTAATCAAGAATTTTCCATTTTCATTTTGGTAGAAGCGTATCGTAACAGTTTCCCAAACAGAGGCTTAGGCCCTATATAAAACACATCGAGAAAGTACTTTAAGAAAAAAGGGGAAATAAATCCGATCAACTAACAATAGTTTCTATATAAGATTTGATCCTTTCTCATGAACACAGTGAAAGGGATCCAAGAGTTACAAATCCGACAAATTCTGAGGAGCTCCAAAAATGAACAATACATTTCAGGCGCAAATCTTGAAAGAAAAATATATTATCAAATATCTTTGGAAATAATACCTTTTGTACCTTCTAACCGGAATTCCATTTTTAGGTTTATTCCACAGAGCAATCCTTCTATCCGGTTCAGCACTAAGCTCTTGGGCTATAGTGGATGACCCTGTTTACTATTCTCTGAAGTTGGCGAAGCATATGAATTGTAGCATACCAGACGATCTTGCAAAAGACCATGAGGTCATAGTAGACTGCCTTAGAGAAGCATCAATAGAAGAACTACTATCAGCAGACATATCTCCACCAAACTTTCTTACTGCCTTTGGACCATCAGTTGACGGCGTTGTAATCAAAACAGATTTTGCAAAAGATTTCCTAACGATGTATTCAACGGGAGACTTTCCAAGTTTTGGACCTCTAAATAACATGAATATAAATTTGAATGTTCATAAGAAAAGGAGTGATAGTGGAAGAAGACTTTTTCAAAATAAATACGATTTGTTGTTCGGAGTAGTCACAAGTGAAGCCTTGTGGAAATTCTCTGCTCATGATGTGCAAAATGGGATTGAACCAGATAAAAGGGATCGGATGCTAAGGTGGGTACTTTTACGACTTTAATATCGATATTTCTCTTCTATGCACATTTTTGATTAGTCATCAAGATTTGGTTGTCCTATTCACTCGAATCCCACTGTCTTAAATTCACTGAGGCGATTTAGCCAAGCGGATCGAAAGTGGCTAACCATGTTGCCACGCGGCTTGCTCAAACGACAACGTTTAGATTCAGTCATGCAAATAAGCTACACTGCATGTTACACCATATCAGTACTTAAATATTTAGGTGTGCTTGTGTCACCAGTTTATACTTTTGTAAAAAACCAATGACTTATTTTTTCATTAAGAACCTCTTAAATGTAACTTCTGAACCATCTGTGATTTTAAACAAGCGTATAATTTAGTCTGTACTCAGGTGTACTAAGTATGGCCTTCATTCAGAGTTTGACGATTGTTAACAAATACAATTAGATTTTACAAAATTAAACATAAAACTCACATTTTACCCTCTACATAAGATTAATATTTATGTTTCTTTCAGAACGTACGTGAGAAATTCCTACACATACCACCTGAGCGAGATATTCTACACCATCGTCAATGAATACACGGATTGGGAAAGAACGGTAGAGGTTTGTTTATCTATAGACGTAGAGATATTGTCAGACTTCTTGAGACTCTTATGTGACTCCTTTAAGCCTTTCTCGTTATCTCTAAGCACACATTCAGTGTCTTCAGCTATTGAATTTCAGTGCTGCCTTATACTCGTATTTCTTTTTATAACTCCAAAGTAATTACTTAGTATTTTTGTATCTGTAGGGAAGACTTTGAATTCTAATTTTGCTTTCATTTGTTAGGTCTCTGATTTATTTTCTTTCAATGATGTATTATTCTTACAAATGATGCCAGTTTTGTAACATAAATAAAGTTTTACTTTGACAAGTTACCAAAGAATAATATTGGCAGACGCGAGAAATGAAATGACGTGTCACGAAAAATTATAACTAACGCCCACCAAGAAATCTAATTTGGCTGCCAAGTAAACAGTCTGTCACCAAAAACTTGAACAGAACTGTGTCATAAATTTTAAGACGAAAACGCGAAGACATTTTCAGAACTCACGCCAAAGAGCCCAATCATATCTCACTTAACAATATTAGTTGTCAGAATATGAATTATACTTTGTAGATCTGAAATAACAATTCTGAACGAATATAAAAGCTAAATCACAAATGGTTGAACCCCAATCTCTCTTAGATTTGATTTCGTATTACTTCTTCAAATATTCGACAAGCCTTGCAAAATTAAATAAGGTAACAAAATCATCAGTTATTCCTGTACGAATTTGAATCTTATTGTCTCAAGAAATAAGGACGATTATTTTATGTGTTTGAGCTCAAGGCCAAAAGCTCATTTCCATAGATTTATTATCGTCCCTTGACGCATTTGAGACTATGTTAGTATTGTTAGCAAGATATTATTTCTGACAATATCTGAGCAAGAAATTATAACACTTCGTGAAACAATATGAAGCCTGCTTCTTAGAATGATCAGCATGGTATTATTCAACAGAATCCAATCAACACGAGAGATGCAACAGTAGCAGCGTTATCAGATGCACAGTACGTAGCACCTTTGGTTCAAAGTGGGGATCTATTAAGTGGAGGACCGAAACCAGCTCCGAATGATGAAGATGAACCTCGAAGACCTACAAAGACCTTCTTTTATGTATTCGATTATCAGACTAAGGATGGATTCTATCCACAGGTGAGCTTACGAACATATTATAATTCATAGCTATCCATTCAGTCTATTTCACAGGATATAGACCTCTCCAATATTCACATTTCCAACCTCTCTAAAAATATCATTGTTGTTGAATACGAAAATTTCTTTTCAAGGTCGAAATATATTCCTCAGTATTTGTATCTAAAAGAGGCTTATTTTGTAACCTACATTTTGCTTAAGCCTCGAAGTGTGACAAAATTGTTCTCACTTTTGACACTCAAACGTCTCCTAGCCAGTTTTGTCAAAAATAATTAAGAGACTTGTTATTTGTTTAGCTTCAGCAAAAACAAGTGACATTTATTGCTCGGAATTATTTGCTCAATACAAACGTACGTGTGGCTCTCATTTATCTTAACACGTGAGATATTCAAGGACGGAGTTAACCGACCTCGTTTCGTCGATTCATTAGAGGAAATTAATTATACTTGGGTAGCCTGAATCAATCCTTGCCATACATCATGTTGTGGGTTTCGTGTTAACTATAGAACATGTAGAATTGTACTATCATGGTGTTTAATTTAATAGACTTGGTATTGACTACATTAACGCTAGAGAAGTTACAGTTTATTTTCTTTTTGGTGAGAGTTTCGATTGAAAAAGACTGACAGCTCATAAATCTATCACATCAGTTATAATTTTCATTATTATGTTATAGTAATTTTTCATATTTCGTAGGACTCCTTTGCTATCGTAATTCCAAATTCAGTTTTAGCCCAGATTTTCACTAGAATGTCAAAATTGCTCAGCTCATTGTACAAAACTGAGTTGGAGATTTTAGTATTAACTTAATGACTGGAGGTAATTAAGGCAATATTTTCTACGCTCCGAAAATTAAGACGTTAAATCTCAATTACACCTTTGACGTGTGACTGAAATACAAGATTTAATTAAACCTGTTTATTTTAGCGAGTAATTATACATTCTCGGCGTGCGAATGTTAATTTATTATATTGTTAGAAAATCTAAATTTGAATTAATCGCTTTGTTTTGTATGTAATCCCTTTACTTGGAATTTGGTTTGAAGGATTATTACTTGTTGGTTCACCGCAAAGGTCTCAGAATTTGGTCGACACGGCTTAAGTTAAGCTTTATCAATACCTATTAATAAACATTTATTGAAAATAACAAAGATAAGACATGAATGATAAGCTTACAGAAAAAGAAACTGAACATATACTACTACTACTACTTAAACTGAACATAAAAATTAACTCTCTTTAATATTATTAAATTACATGAAGATATTGTAATATTAGCTATTTAGTCATAGTTTGACCCTCATCCCAAGGAAACTATGTCGCGGATTTGGATCGAAAATCCTATCTTCCTGCTTTTTACAGGCAAGAATTTCTAATAGACAAAGAAGCTCATACAAAATATCATTACTGAAGACTTAAGTATAATCTTATGGAGATCAACAATTACAACACCATAATAATATCGCCTTATAATTATCACGATCCCACAGCAAATCAAAGGCTTCATTGTAATTAGAAAAAGCAATAAACGTAACATTCATGGGTAAATAAATCGTGATTTCCTCGCGCAATGTTATCCTTCATTACGTTTTAAGACGATTTGGGTGGAGTTCTGTGATTCCAATTAACCCATCATTTCTATATTATCATTTAATTTTGAATTAATTAACGTAACATTATGAAGTATATAATTTTAAACGTCTTCATAAAAGGAGGTTACTCAGTTTGACCTGTATGTGCGTTGGGCACATACAGTAACGCACGATTATCTTGCGTTTGACTGAACCGATTTTGATGCGGTTTTCAACAAAGTATTTAGTCAGACAGAAAAGAAGGCAAAAAGCTGTACACCGATTTTAGAATGATCAATGCTTAAAAAGTTTTTTTTTTGCTTTTGAAGTCACAGTTTTATTTTTTTTTATAAAAAAATGACAAGGATTAAACTAAACAAAGTGTGTCTGGAAAAAAAATCGAGATAATTAATGTGACTACCTTTCCTTTAGATAAAGCATCTGGTTTAGGTAAATTGTAGACCACTTGGCAATTAATAAATATCAACAAAACTGACCTACAAGTATCCTAAAATACCAATCCCATATATCCCTCATTGATTGTATCTGTTTACTACCAACAAAACTTTTTGAGGACAATTGAGGAAAATGGTGTAGGTACCCAACCAATAGATTAGTCTGTCACTACTTATGTAACGTTCCTCCGAACAATTCCCTCGTAATTCCCGCTTGTAACATGCCTGATAATATCTTATGTTATACGTATTATATTTCTAAGGGGTGGGGTATTTGTTAAGGAAATAAATCTCGGTTAAATCTTGTTGCTACGCTATATTTTTTGTGTGAGTTTTGATACTGACCTAATTAAATGCCAGCCTAAACAGGCGAACATTAAATTGTATTACTACCAAATGTAGCAAAATGAGTAAGAGGTAGTTAAAACAAACACCAAAAGAAAACTTTTTCAGCTTGCTTTTGCTCTCTTATAGCTACATAATTACTTCAATAGGTATTAATAAAGTGCACAAGATGTCGACTAATATCAATACAAATGCTGCTATATAAGTTGACAAAAACATAATGATATTTAGTTGATTTTTAAATTAGACTAAAAGATTTTTTTTATTTTCCCGAAACAAAGACTAGCTTAAATTAATTTAAACAAAAATATATTATGTATTCATATTTGACATGTTATAAAATATGAGCCAACATCAAATTTCAGTATTCAATACAATACATAAGCATCAAAATTAGTTAAATCAAAACCCATCAATGTATTTACAGCGTAATACCTCAGAATATTGTTACATTATTACATCATAAACATGTAGAGCTAACTACAATATTGGTCATGTTAACGGCAAAATGTAAAACGTAGTGCTGCAGGCAATGAAATAGATACATGTAAAATTATGATTATACGTAAAGCAGGCAATGGATGTATTAGTTACTAGCTGGTTTGGAACATAACCAAATTTAAGGAAAATTGCGACAGTAAATTATTTACTGTCTCTAATAAGTTAAAATTGGATTATTTGAGTTTGTTGGTTTTCTATTCTATGTATAGGACTATTGGTGCTTGCGTAATTTACAGTAATATTTTAAGAGATACCAGCGATGGAAATTAAGTTACTAGTCTGGAGTGAACCTAAAAAAACACACCCTATTTCACCTTATGAAAAACTAGCGGATTTCCCGCAATTTCACCCTCATCCTGGGGGCTCTTTGCCCGGACGGACATGTAACTTGTCTTACTACCCAATAGAGACAGAATTTTGAAAATCGATCCAGAACTTTTTGAATTCCAATTCGTTACAAAAATACTTGCGTTACGTTTGTATACGTTTCTTCTTCATAATATTTACAAAGGAACAAATTCATCCCATTTATAATATTGGGAGTGTAAACGATATTCGAGATAGTATCGATGAGGCAGATGAATAGACTGCAGATAAACAGATCAGTTTCGGTCAGGCATTGAAAAGGGCGAAATGGATTTAATCACATCGAGACTAGAATATCAATGATGGCTTAAATCTTGGGGCGTACAAATCTAACTGAGTCGTTTTGTGAACAGGAGATAACAGTAACGATCGTCAATAAATTACAGAAGAAATATCTGTAGATTTTATAAAACCTATTACTTTTTCAAATACGTAGGAAGCTAATTCCAGTTTTGACGTTTTCAGTTTAAGATGCAGCTAATTGACCATATTCAACATTTAGTCACTACATGAGCTATATCGAGCCGTTACCGAATAACTTGTTTCCTTTTCTGAATAACCACAATATACAAACTTCTGCCGGGATCAGACCATTCCATGATCGCGATCATCAATCCACTAGTCCACAGCATTAAACAGCTCACTTTTGATGGGTTGACCAATGACATTATTTTGTACCTACATCTTATCTATACGCTTAGAACTGATGAAGTGCCTTTTCATTTATCTGCAATTTTACTTTCAGAGAATGGGTGCTATCCACGGTGAGGAGTTGCCTTACGTCCTTGGAGCTCCATTAGTGGATGGCTTTGGTCACTTTCCTCAGAACTATACCAAGTCTGAAGTTGCTTTATCGGAATCCATTATGCTGTTCGTCGCGAACTTTGTGAAGACTGGGTGAGTATTTTTTGGATCACTAAAACCAACTAAATTTGTTGTTAAAATTACTCTCTTACGAAAGTTTAGCGAAAAGGCAAAGAACAGAAAAAATGTTCTTGTAGAAAAGACCAAAAGGTGCACTTAGTTTTTGATGTAAGTTTTAAACTGCTACCTTTAATATTCTCGAAATTGCCTCCCCCAGACAGTGAGAGTACCATCTTGAACATAATTCTCATTCTTTTTAAGCTCGGTGCAAACCATGAATTTTAATATAGTCATAACTCTTAAATGCAATTTAGAAAATAGGTCAAGTCAAGTTTTCTCGCTAACACCAAGTTCGCAATATTTTCACGGCAAGGCAAAGGTGCACAAATCCATGTCACCTTTAATAACATCTAACAATTTGCGAAACATAAGTTGCCTCAAAGCGTCGCTAATTGCTTTAGCAACGTGAGCCTTATTAATAAGGGAATAAGAACCACTTGATATTCTAAATGTCTTGTTCTGAACTTGTGTTTAATAGCTTCCCTAAGTTTCGGAAACATACAAAGAATTATAAACTTAATGTCTCTGTTATTAAGGTTTGAATTACATTGAGTTTCGTCTTTGCTATGCTTTTGTGCGTTCCTTTTACGATAATCTCTCCCTTTAATTATGTGTTTTATACTCCTAAAATTTTTGGGAGTGTTTAATAATTACTGTACTTTAGTGAGGGTTATAATCATTAGAGAGGCACTAACTGTTACGTGGAGTGGAGTTTACCTGATTTAAGTTAAAAAAAAATGGAACGCATTTGAAACTTTATCTGTTTTATTTTCTGAACCATTGTTTTCTCGTGGTATTTAAACTGCGCTGCTTTTAACGGTACAGGGTTTAAATAAAGCCTACATGAAAGGTAATACGTACAGGATTTTATACGAAAACAGTGTTATATTGTGGTGTTACAAAAGGATTATACTTTAGTATAAAAAAGAGAGTTAACATTTTCGACGAAAAAACGTCCAAATATTATTATTTCATGTATTGGCAAAAACAAAACATTATACTTTGGTATTTCAGCAGTTTTTACCACATTTTGATGAAAATATTTCAAAATCCTTTATTGCGACAATTGTTCAATCACGAAATTGTATAACATACCCAAATATTATTAAGAATCAATAAAATATAATTTTGAAATCACCCTTTTACTTTTAATGTGATAAAATTGTGCCAACTTACAAAAGTCGTCAAAAAATACTAGTTTTGCGAAATCTATTAGGTTTTTCACGATATCTAAAGCACATTGTCATTACAGAAATCCGAACGACAACGCGCGACAAGAGTCCCTACTCCCCGCGTCGAGGGAGCGAAATAAATTCAGAGGTATAAATTGGGAAGAATACGACTCCACGCATCAGAAGTACTTGGAAATAGGTAAATTTTATTATTGTTAAGACTCATTTTTTGTCAACGTGTATTTTGGATATTAAAGACGCTAATGATGGCATTCAAATTCAAAATGTGTTACCTACTTCAAGTTGATATGTTAGGGTTTTATAAAGAGTTTCAGTTTTTCTAAAGGTTCGTTTATTTATGCGAATCTATCTACAGCTACTATAATAAAAAAGGGAATCTTTTTTTATTTGTTTGTCCCGAAACTACTGAACCGATTTGTAAAAGAATTTTACTATTGGAAAGCTGCGCTGTTCCCGAGTAACATTGGCTATATTTTATACAAATACGCGACAAAATTCTTCCGAAATGTGGGTGAAACCGCGGGAAAACAGCTAGTAACAAATAAATGATTTGATTTGATCCATCAGTTGGTTAATGAGCATTGCCTACAATAACTGCATGATTAAAAGCTTTGAATATGATGGCTGTCCTATATTAAAGGCCCCTGGGATACCTTTTGTTATACCAGTATTCATATTCTCTGTCACAAATATTTAAACATTATGGCAGAAATACGTGGAGTAGCAATGATGTTTATGCTTATCTAAATGACCCTTTTTCTAAAGAGATGTTATTACTGATGATATTACATAAAATGGAAATATTTCTATTTTTTCATTTTACTTTTCTTTTATGAATGTCAGAGCAAAATACGTAACTAGGGCTTGTGGAAATTCATAATATTTTCTGAAAATATTTTTTTTCTTTTATTTTATCGCTCTACTGTTATATAACATTCAACTACAATGAGTTCATACTATGTCTGGAATTCTTTAATAATGTATTTTCATCGGTTATGTAAGAGTTTTCCGCTGATTCGTTAGATAATATTCAGGCATGACACAGTAATAGCATAATTAACAAGCGCTCAATTAAGTTTTACATAGGCTTATTTAGGGTAATTAGGTTACGTAAGTATCGAGGAATCAGTGTATTAACTCAAGTTAATTTCACTTCTTGCTCTCACTAAAAACATGCTCATAAAAGTTTATTATACAAATTCCCAACGCAAACTTTATAGACATTATCTTCGAAGAATAGATATTAATATGTTATTAATACTTTCCGATATTCTAAGAAATTGAAATGAAAATATTGCTGTAAACAGCTCGATGAAAATTAAGAGAACATTCGAGTTATACAAAATACGAGTACACACACGACATAAATTACAATTAATATGACAAGTGAAATTCAATCAGACATGCAAACGATATTTATATGAAATGAATTTCCATTGCAATCCCCTTGTGTTATGAATAATACATATTATGATATCTTTGTGCAGGTATGAAACCTCGCCTCAAGAACCACTACCGGGCGCACCAACTTTCCGTCTGGCTCCGCTTAGTTCCCGAACTCCACAGAGCGGGCATGGAGGATGTGGCAGCACGGCATAACCTATTCAAAAACCACAACGAGCAGGATCTCTACGAAGGCATCGTCAGACCGGATCCATTGGCGAGGAACATCAACGATAATGATGCAATCAGACGTACTAACGGTTCAGTGTACACCGACACAGCCCTAACGACCGTTGATACGATACTGGCGACGTGCGCCACAATACTGCCAGGAAGAGATCTGCAAACATTGAACGCTACTGAAAACACTTTGGCTAATTTGGAAGCGGCCGGCTATGCCGCCTATTCGACGGCCTTAAGTGTTACTATAGCGATAGGGTGCTCTCTACTGATTTTGAATGTCCTAATTTTCGCTGGAGTTTATTATCAGAGAGATAAGTCAAGATCGCGTGGGAAGCAGCAACGTTTTAATGAAAAACATTTTGAGACTATTTCTGGGAAACATTCGCATTATCATATGGATCCGACACATGCTCCGAGCTTAGTCGTGGATGTTGAAAGACAGAATAGGAAGAAGCACATGATGAGTTCAGATCATCTAGCAAATTTAAACTTCAAGGGTCCGTTAGATGTTCCAAAGTCTCCTCCTAGTCCAACGCTCAGTATGGACAACATGATGCTCCCGAGCAAACTGGGGAGCAGAAGCAACAGTTTCCGAATACCTAACGTGAGCTACCCGCAGATGGGTTACGCGACTATGCCAAAGAATTTGAGCCAGTTTAATAACTCACCGCCTTTGCAAGAGTTACGGCAACAGAAATTCCAGCCTCCGAACGGATCGACGGCGCAGAACTCCCCGGGGAGAGAGGGGGACGCGAGGGGGGCGCACGCGACGCTGCGGAGAGGGAAGGCCTCCCTTCACTCGAACCTCCCGCAAGCCGCCATTGACGAAATGAGAGTGTGACAGTTAATCCCATCTGACTCTGCATTACAGGATTAAAAGTGTGTGTGTAATTGTATGGTTGTAAATACTATTGTAACTAAGAGGGCGTCGAGATTTTTTTTAGGAATGTTATCGATTTTCTCCGACATTGGAATATGATTATCGAATAAAATCAATTGTATCATAACTTGTAGTTTGTTTTTGTGTCATCCCTAAATTAGTTGAAACTTTCGAAAATACTTATAGCAAAAACGGATCGAAAGACTACTCTGAAGTTTCACTCAAGTGAAAAAGTTACTTACTTCAAATTATATTTCAAAGCTGAAAATAATTTTGAAACATGGCCAATTGAAACTTCTTCTAATGGTATCAATTCATAACACTAATTGGATCGTAAACTAACTTCTAAAGTACTTGATTGAACCTAACTTGGCATAAAAACTCTTCGGAGTTGTTTTTTGAATAGATAATGGTACTGAAGGGCCATTTCACCAATGAGTAGCTAATATTGATCATGAACAACGGCTGGTCCTTTCAGAAGCTGAGCTGAATGCGTTTGAAGTACACACTACATTCATTCGACTATTTACGTTCGTAGAAGCAAAGTGATGCTTTTAGATTTTTCAACTGAACTTTTTTCTGTTAGCTATTGACTTCAAGTTTCGATCTTTTTTAATATTGCTGCCATTTTGATGTGGCTTATCTTTTATTGATGTTTTAGAACTATGAACAAACAAACTTATCTACAACATACAAATACATTATCTTATTCATTTAAATTATTACTACTAAGGAGATAGGCTGAATAAGGGAAAATAATGTATGAATAATATAAACTAATAAAGAACATCAAAGGAATGCTAAACTATCGTACCGCAGCACAAAATTGACATGAAAATTGTAATTTCAACAGTTTAGATACAATTTTACTGAGGCTAATGTCGCTAATATTAAAAGCTCGCCATATATCTGTACCAGCCCCAAAAAGCAAAAAGAAGAAATAGATGTTGCTTACTGACAAATTTTACTTACCCATATTTGTGTCTACCAGTATAAATAACCATATATTTATTTTCAAATTGATGAAACCCAAGCTTGTCCCTATCAATTTCAAAGTTTTCAAAGAGACAATACGAACTAACGAGAGTATCATAGAAACCCGAAGTTTTACTTAAACAGTCCCCCGGGTGGGGTCGACGATAAACAGGGCAATAAAGATCTCTGCGTCACTCGGGTCATACGTAAACATATATTCTGGTTGCCTCTCAAGACGTTTATGGTCTTAGTAAGTACTTGATTGTGAATCAATGTGATTTACACTGTGTAGTTCAGAGTTATAATATTCTAAGGGCTTTCATCTAAATAAAAGATAAGATTTAACGTTTGATGATCAAAAATGAAAGTCAGAACGTGAACAAAATTTAACTTGTATACTACACTATGCTATGTTCAATGTAATATTGCACTAGGTATGTATGCTTGACGTGAGTAGGTACTGGGTATAGACATAAGATCTGTGGTTAAATCACCAAAGCTCCATACATTAAATCACATTGACTATGGGATACCACTTACACGCATAGTTACAGATTTTTGCATCAGCAAAGTTTCTTTGCTAAACTTTATATTGTATGCCAAAATGTTAGTACTAATTTCTACTATCAAGTTCTTGTAGACTCAGGTTAATCTTCATAAATCCGAAAGCTCACACTTCTGCATGAGTCATAGCCAGTCATATCTCTTTCAACTTTCTTAAGGGCAGTAATGTCCTACTTACCTACATTTTCTTTTCATGCAATTTGAACTGACGCAGATTCCAAGCCCGTGTTTAGAAATTCAGTCTTACACTCAAATAGTTCTCGTGGATTGCTTCCAAACAACTGTATATACAAGCTGTTGTTTTGCATCCTGGTCAAATTCTTATATCCTTATAACCGCGTTGTGCTTTCACACAAACGTAAAGAATACGGATTGACGAAGACGAAGGGATTTATTTTATCTATGGTTACAAGGCTACTAACACATTCAAATACGGCTGGTAAGTATACATTGACGGATTTCGGTAAATAAAAAGAAAACTTACTCATTTTATTGTTGATTTGGGTCGAAAATCATTAGGATAACTACATCCTTGAATTTGTCCAGGATGTAAAACAACAGCTTGACATATGCTTCAACGTGAACACCTCTACACAAATTCTGTTACGTAATTGTTTAGACTAACACTGTGCTAACACTTTGGTAAAGTCTAAAGCAATTATTGTGCGTCAAATTGAATTAAGAGTGGACGGGAAACAATCCAGTTTAGAAAAAGCGTTTAAAGCGCCAGCGATTTTTGAATTCAGAATTTTTGAATGCGTTTGTTTTTTACTGTTTTATGGTGTTCAACCTAGGGGCACGGTAGTGTCTCCGCCAAGACGATCTAAGCGAAGCGCAAGGGGACTACCTACCTTTTCTTAGAGTGATTTTCTGTTTTTTTGGAACCGCATAGTATTGGTTTTGATATAAACTATCTAATCCGATGGATATATCTCACAACAGGCCTAAACCATCTACCGATTTTACTCATATGTAAACCTGGAATGTTTTACTAAGTAGCTTAGAGATAAGCAGTACTGAAGACAGCTAAATGCGATTATCTAAAAAATGACTCTATAAATTCAAGTATAAGTAAGAGCACAGAAATATGCTATACTCTATTCTTTCAATAAATTCCCTTCTGGTCGCATTTGGGAGAGTTAATAAGTTAGCTGTCATCATGTAAACATTGTGCTCCGTAACAATATTTTAAAAAAAATCAAAAATATAGTTAAACAGTGATTATAATTACTAAATATGTCATAGTAGTTATCTAGTTTGTGTAAACAAGCAGTGAGAATGTTATCTCAAGTTACTAATTACTAGAAACGAAGTTGTGTTAAAATAAAAAAACTGTGTAACAAATTTCATAACAAATCTCTAAAATTCAAAGTGACTGTCTATTTACGTGTAAGCCTAAACCCACAAGTAATCCACGAGTCAATAACTAATAGTGTTACAGTTATAAAGTGACAAACAATCTAATTTTAATAAAAAGTTGTAAAAAACAAAATGTTTATAGTGCGCGCGCAGGTCCGCCAAATTTTGAAAACAAGCGTCCTAACGATTTCTTAAAGACTTCTTACCAAACAGAACATTAATTTTAACGTTGCTGCTAAGTGTCGTGATAGCACATTTCGATTTCTACGGAACTTGTACTACTAGTGGCTCGAGATCGCATCTCAGCAAATGTGACTCTTTTTGTGATTTGTGAGATTTTCATATAACTTCATTGAATGAACTGAGAAATCTGGAATAAAACAGGATACCACAGTAAAAGAACATAGTACGTTTGGTAGGAAATTATTAAGTTTTAATAATTAATTTTGAATACTTCGTTGCGAAGTGGAAATAATAACAAAGTAGAAAAGCTTGAGTTTTAAGATGGATCGCAGTTATGAAAACATTACTATCAGGAGAGGAAACACGGCACTAAACGCTTCCCTTGATAGTATTGATGACAACTCATTCATTTCAACGGAATCGGACATTTTAACGAAAAGTCTTCCTGACCTATCAACATCGCCGTGGAATTGTCAAGAAATAAAATTACTCAAGGATAACATCAAAGAACTTAAAGTTAAGCTTGAAAATGCCGAGACACAAATAGAGAATTTAAAAACAGAAAAAAGTTGTCTGCAAAAATTAGTTGAAGAACAAGGAAATAAAATTAATGACTTAATAACTAAAAACAATTCCGATAAAGGAAAGGAAGAAAACCAGGGCGTAAATAAATCAGACAACTGTACAAAAGGCAAGAAGGATTTCACTAAAAATATATTACAAAAGAATATTGGTATACAAACAAAACCTGAGGAAATAAACCGTGTTAAAAGTATGGAAAAGTTTGTAAACCAAGAACACTCTACGATATATACCATTGATGAAACAGGAAACGGCAGCAAAAATAGCAGCACATATGATGCAAGTAATATAAGGACAGCCAAAAGAGTAGAGCAAACGAGATCTCAAGAAAATAAAATATATATACTTGGAACTCAACAAATATGTAGTAAACATGGCTACTCGCTTGCATGACATGAGACTTGATTCCAAGTACGAGAAGTATATGGTATCCGGTATTGTGAAGACTAATGCAACTGCAACCCAACTGATAGGAAACAATTACGATCTCAAATGTAAACAAACGGATAAAATTATTATTTGTGTAGGGGAAAATGACAATAACCCTCTTCTAATTTCTAGTGAACTATGTAATTTTATAAAAGTAAACAATAAATGTCCTATTATAGTTTTGAGCATTGTATCTAATAAATATCTTAATGAGAAAATGTTGAATAGCAATCTAGAGTTGATTTGTAATAACCATCATAATTGCTATTTTTTAAGATCTGATAACAATACATGTCATAAACTCAACTTGCTAATCAATTCAATTGATTATAATAATAATTATTTACTCTTTAACCATGATACGGCTCGGGCAAGATGCACCAAGTGGTTAAGGGACTCAGATAACGAAATATCATTGAATCATTATAAAAAATCCAAAAGAAAATGTAATACGGTCAAATTCCAGCATAACAATACTGTAAAAAGAAGGAATAATTTTTTTCGTTACTGATAATGCTGAAAATAATAACGCAGGTCTTCTAAAAAACACTTATAATACTATTACAGATTATGATATTAACAATTCACTAACATTTAACGAAATTAAAAATAATTCAGTAGATAAAAATAAGGAACCCAATAAAAAACACCCGGATGATTTAAAAATAAAACAGAAAAAAACTCAAAATGATAGTACTCTAAACATTCTTCACCAGAATATAGCGGGGTTTAGGAGTAAGAAAGAACACCTAGAAATAACAATTGACACATTTAATGACAAAAATAAAAACATTAACGTCTTATGTTTAACAGAGACTTTTGTTAAAGCTGGAGAAGAAAGCAATGTTAACCTAAGAGGATATAAGTTAGCTGATTGGTATTCTAGGAAAAATAAAAAGAGAGGAGGTGTTTGTGTATTTTGCCAGAACTTCGTTGAATATAAAGTAATTGATAAAGTGAAACAATTCGCTAAGGAACAAGTTTTTGAGTGTTGTGGAATTGAACTGACACAATATAATATTTTAGTAATTGTGCTTTACCGAACACCAAACTCAAATCCGTTTATTTTTTTAAAAACATTAGAAACGATGTTATGCAACCTACGTTATAAATTTAAAAAGAAAATAGTACTACTAGGAGACCTAAATATTAATATACTGGTTAATAGGAAGGATGGGAATCACGATAGTGTGTCTGAACTAAATAGAATAGCACAAAACTTTGGGCTTCAGCTACACATACAACAACCGACTAGAAGAAAGGCATGTCTAGATCAAATTATAAGCAATATCGAAGAATCGTCTTGCGAAGTCATTCCATTAGGACTATCGGATCATGAAACGGCCCAGCTAATGTCAATACCGATTGAGACAAAAATCATCCCAGAACGTTTTCGAAAAATTACTAAATTAGACTTCAACGCCGAAAATAAAGAAAAATTTTGTTATTATCTATCTAAATTGAATTGGTCCGAAGTATATAATGAACAAGATGCTAATATAGCGTTTGAAAACTTCCATAAAACTTTTACACTATTTTACCACCTTTGCTTTCCTAAAATTACAATAAAAATAGATGTAACTAAAAATAAAATGAAATGGATCAGCAAAGGCTTAAAAAAATCAGCTAAAACTAAAAGACTCTTACGTTTTCAATATTATCATATACCTAATAAAGAAAATAGAAACAAATATACTAAATATAATTATTTAATGAGAAAATGCATACAAAAAGCGCAAAGAATAAGCAATACTAAATATATAGATACTGCTAAAAACAAATGCAAAGCAACGTGGGACTTAATCAGGTACAATACAAATAATGAAAAATCATATAATACACATATACAAGAATTAGAAGTAGAGGGAGGAATTATAAAGAAACCCATAGATATAGCGAATCATTTCAACAACTATTTCATTAAATTAACAAATGAGGAGTTTGAAATAAAAAATAACAAATTTAACATAAATTCAAACGACTCAAGTATATTCCTACGGCCTGCCACTACTTACGAAATACTCCGAATAATAAAGTCACTCAATGATAGTAACGCAACCGGATATGATCAGATAAACACACATATCATCAAGTTAGTTGCGCCAATAATTACTCCAATACTAACTTATTTAATAAATCAATCAATGTCAGCTGGTATCTTTCCAGACAAGCTCAAAATATCGGTAATTAAGCCAATATATAAAAAAGGTAATAAAAAAGATGCTTCCAACTACAGACCAGTCGCCCTAATACCTATTATCTCCAAAGTTTATGAGAAAGTTATGCACTCAAGAATAATACATTTCGTAAATAAATTTCAAATACTAAGAAAAGAACAGAATGGGTTTCAAAAAGGAAAATCAACTACCCTTGCTGCATTTTCTTTAATAAGTAAAGTTACTAAACATATTGATGACAAAATACCAACCACTGTAATATTCTTTGACATGTCAAAAGCTTTTGACTTCGTGTCACATGAACTACTGTTGAGAAAGTGTGATAAATATGGCTTACGTGGTAACGCAAACGCGTGGATTAAAAGCTATTTGTCAAATAGAACACAATGCGTTGAAATAGAAAGTAAGGGACGCGGTCAAATTGGGTCTACCTGCCAATCCACGCAAATTAATAATAACTTCGGTGTTCCGCAGGGCAGCATTTTAGGACCATTGTTGTTCCTTATGTACATTAATGATCTCCCAAATGTAACAGATTATACTTGCACGCTTTTTGCTGACGATGTATCGGTAACTATACCTAAGTCAGATAAAAATTTTGAAGATGAAATAAACACCACAATAAATAATATAGTTAACTGGATGGAAAAAAATAATTTAAAACCTAACGTAGATAAAACAAAATATATACAATTTTACAATAAAGCTGGAACAAAACCTAAATTAAATTTAAAATTAAACAATAACCAATTAAAGGAAACTGACAAAAATACTTTCCTCGGAATAATACTAGATGAACAATGTTCGTGGAGCGGTCATGTAGAAAAAGTGTGCGGAAAAATCGATAGATTTGCTTATGCTTTGTGGCGACTAGCTAATATTTCCACAAAACAGGCGACTATGCAAGCTTACCATGCGTATGTCGCATCGGTTCTAAGATATGGCATCCTAATATGGGGCAACTCGGTGCATGTTGGCAGAGTTTTTATCTCACAAAAACGGTGTATTCGAGCCATTTGTAATGTTGATAATTTAACATCTTGCAAACCGCTATTCAAAGAGCTAAAAGTATTGACTCTAGCATGCATATATATAGAAGAAGTTTGCAAATTCACTAAATCAAATCAAGATATGTTTAAGAAACTTGGTGATGATTGTGCATTTAACTGTAGATTTCCGAATAAATTAAATTTACCATTCATGCGAACTGAAATGTACCGCAGAAACTGTTACCCTATGTGTATCAGAATCTTTAATAAGCTACCATCTCATATTAAAGAGCTACCATTGAATAGATTTAAAAAATCTCTAAGAAATTGGTTGATTGATAAATGTTTTTATTCTGTTAAGGAGTACCTTCTAGAAAAATAACATCTTAATACTACTTGATTGTACCTTCTTACCTAATAATAATTTTAAGTGCCTTAATGGGGCGAAAATATTTGCATGACTGATAATAAGTCGAATATAGTGAGACCATATTTATATTTTATCGACCATGTTATTATGTACCTATATTCTAGCAAATAAATAAATTTCATTTCATTTCATTTCATTTAATTGTTAAGTCGACCGAAAGAAAGGTTCAGTGTGCTATATTCGTAGATAAGGGTAGAACACTTTATTATAAATATGTAGGTATATGCTTGACACTATTTTCGTGGCTAATATAACTAGTGTCTTATAGGTATAGCTGTGAAAATAAAAGAAAATATTATTAGTATCTATAATAGTCGCAATTTTCTTAAGTAACGGTTTTAATTAATCTTCATGTTTTTTTGCGTATCCTAAATATTACATTATTGATAATGTTATTTGAAAAAAAAAATAACACATTGATGTCTTTCGAAAATGATAAAAAAATATTAAAGTGGCACAGAAACTAGAAAAAGGACCATAAAAAAGCCTTATAAAAAGAAGTATTAAAAATACTTCATAAATATACACCGAAACTACACGATCTCGAACGTAATATGTACCTACATCTAATAAATTTCGATAATATCGTCCAACGGCGCAGTTTTATCCGCCTGCCGTAAAATGTTGGCTGTTGGTGACTTTATAGGCGATTTACAAAGATTAATAAAAATACTTCGGTAAATACGAAAGAAAAAACTTGGCCTCCTTAGAGTTATGATCGTGTGTAATATATAATGTTCTAGTTATGTCGATATGGCTAAAGATACGACCTTTATTATATAAATAGACTCAAAAAAGGATATTTGGTATTTTCTTGTTATGTGACTGGTAATGGACTTACGACCTTTGAAACATTACCTACCTATAGTACAACGTCTATATCTACATCTTTCATTTTATGATTTTTAAGTGATCGAATACTACTATGTAATAAAAAAAATATAAGGGTTTTTGTAGATCGTATTTTGAAAATTGTGACTCGTAGGAGTTATTACGGCAGTAAAATTAACAGGGTAAGGGGCGGTTTTGCTTTGGTCCGAGATTTAATTTGATCTGTTGGAGCTAATACGTTAATCTTGGTTATGCTAATGCGAAAAGTACCTATGAAATCTATTTTCCATTAGTACAGACGATAGCAGGTCAGCCTACCCGAATCGTCAAATTTTACCAATCGAACATAAAACTTCCACTATTGTGATAAGTTTGAAAATCTATTGAAGAATTTTGACAGGTTGTGCTGGCTGTATGTACTTTGCACATAAATAGAGGACTAAATATTATTGTTGTTTTCCCAAATTTTAACTTTGACTTTAATTTACAGCTGTGCAATTTCCCAACTAACTTAATCCTTAAATACACAAGCATTATATGCCATTATCTCGACAAAAACACGGAACACATCTCACAGCTACAAATTAAACAATACTGTAATATATAAACTTACGTTCTTGTATATATATGTATAGCAAGAGCATGTGACTATTATAATTTTCTACCACCCCCTAACATCACAAAGCAGCCCATGTGCGAATATTAATAAACACTACAGTTCTGATATTATACGTTCGTATCCTTTATTTATTTAATGCCGTGGCTCTCAAACTTTGGTTTGTATTTTTAGAATAGAAAATTCTAGAACGCTATTAGTTTTTGTACTACAGATTTGGAATCTTTTGATTTATTTTAGGTTTTTGTTATATTTTTTACAGATTTTGAGGCTTACTTATTATTCTTAATTTTTTTTCGACAATTTCTGTATCTTTTAATTTCGGTTTTATCAATCGTCAAATATATTTGTATGTATTGTTTTCAACACTTGTAATATTTTTATTATTGCTGTATTAATTAAGTGCTCACCCGAAGTAAAATCTAGAGCTACTTTTAGTAAAGTATTTCCCAAAGCTACTACTGTGGTGTGATCACGTAGCTTGATACTGAGATAGCACATACATAAATCTGGAATAATATTTGAGATACATGTATTATTTGAGAATCGCTGACTTATTACATAGAGGGAAACGTATTTTATGCTTTATCAAAACAGGAGAAACCTGCGCAAATATTGCTAAGAGACTTAATTGCATATGGAGATATAATTTGTTAGAAATATAATTTGCTCGTAGTAGATTAAATAATCATGACTTTCTTATGGTACTTATTTGGTGGCTGTAATAAGTAAAAGGCGGTATAATTCAGTCTGTCAAATTTCTTCAATGGATTTTAAAACTTATCACAATAGCAAAAGGTTCATGTTCGATTGGTAATTTTTTTCTCAACGAGAGGAGCATCCAAAGTTGCCATTTTGTAGACAGGAAAAGATTACGTTATTTCGTCTTTTGGTTTTGCAAAAAAATGTATAATTCTTCCTGTAGTATGTTGCTATTCCCATTCGATGTCTTTTCAAATATTTTGGTATTACTATAAAATAAGTTTTTAATTATACTTATACATAACTACCACACCCTTCACACCTTCACAGGAATAAAACAACGTTACACACACACGGGCACACACGCACACACACCTTGTAAATGCATTCGACATACCGTATTTGTAAAAGAATCCCTCACAACTCATGCCAATCTATATCCATTGGCTAATAAAAAACGTTTGCCTCAGGCCACGCTTTATGTTTTCATTCCGGTACTTCCAAAAAGGCTTTTCAAAAAGACGTACATTCCTGTATTGGACGGCAAAGTTACGGGTATCATGAACAATGTAAATAATAATCCCACCAAAAACATTCTGTAAAAAACTAGCCAACTCTCGCTGAAGCTGCCTGTTAATCTCTAAAAAGTAATGAAATCTAGACAAAGTCGTGCTGAGTCTAAGGATTCTTACGGCGATTTCTTTACTATTATAGTTAATGCTATATGACTGGCCGTTGACTTGTACTC
>NWSH02000519.1:15772935-15809737 GCA_002382865.2 Heliothis virescens | reverse complement strand
TTTGGAGGTCTCTGCAGAAGCAGCAGCCGCACCTGCACAGCTTACCGTACTGGGAAGATGAGATGGCGCCAGGGTGTCGACGCACGTTGCATTCCACACCAAGGACCTACCTAACTTCCACGGCAACAACGTCATACCGTCCGGTCGCTTCCCGTTGTTACGTACCATTAGGCTCTAATAGAGCTGGTACGCCGGCGGTGGAAAGTGCCAGTTGGATTATATCATTTATGCTGGCGTGCCGTGAAATCCGGCCAGCACTTCTGCAGCACGACAAGCCATGGTGTCCAAGGCCGTCGATGGCTTCTCCGCAATGGCAGCGATGTGGAACAACACAGGGAGCGCCTAACCGCAGGCATGTAGCGATGCGGAACGTGATGTCGTCCAGCGTAGTACCTATGCTGGCTGACGGGATCGCCTGTAACCAAAGACCCGACTCCCATTCTCCCACAGCCAACAAACGGGCTCGCTCAGCAGCATTACGTGACGTATCTAATAGGTTTTTCCGTATAATACTGCAGAGCGGCCCGTCCCATTGTTTCTGAGAGCAGGGGTTGCCGGGTATATCCGTATTAAGACTAGCCATTTTCCAGGCATCCAGTGCATCGGTCAAACACGGCACCTCTACATCAACCAGTGAAGCAGCAAACAATATTTTCCTGGTTAATGTATCAGTGCTGTTAACCGAGGAGAGGAATGCCGGTAAACTGATACTAGAAATTTTGCGGAGATAACGTAATGAAATTACGTATAAATATTAATTATATAACAAACTTTTTAGAGTTAGACCCCGTATAGCACATAGGATATTAATTAATTAGCGATTATTCAAGGTTATTTACATTTTCATTTATAAATATTTATGTAAAAGGGCTCTAATTAGACATAGTGTAATCAAAACAAACATTTTTTAAAAGTATATGGGACTAAGTCAACATAATTACTGTAAATATAAAACATATTTGAAATGTATGGAATTAAGTAGACTTAGTCCACAAAATGTACCAATTTTTAGTATAATAAGGGCCGAAATCGGAATTGACCTTTATAAGAGTAAAATGCAGTTCAATACTTACCCGAGAATTACTATTACAAAGGCACAACTCCAACTCGGATGACTTGTTGCACGGTCCGTCTCCGTGTAATATTGGCGCAACACTGATTCAGTCCGTCTAGCGGGAAGAGGCGGAGGCGGTTGGAGAAAATGTAAAAGAGACACAAAATACACTACTCCTTAATTTAACGTTTGTTGTCTCTTTCTGTGAGAGCCATCTTGTAGGACTGACGATTAAAAGCCTTTCTATGACAAAAAGTGAAATACCTAAAATTTTGAATTGTGCCCATACATTATTGTGGGTGCGATATGTCTTATCACTTAAGGTCCTAACACAATAACAGTTAATTGGCTGCACGCAGTCTGTGGAATACCTTACTCGATTAAAACGGCCATACACCGCCCCATTAAGTTTCCATAGGCGAGTCGCAGCTGAATTTCATTATTATCGTGTCTATATATTGTAGGCATAAGATGTTAGAAGGGTTTCGACGGTTCCTAATAAACGTAAACATCGATACTTATGTATCAAATAGTACAATTAGTTTTGTTGATATAGGTCAAGGTAACTCTCATTTGTTACTGGTATCTGTGCAGGCCCAATCATATCTCTGTGACCTTTATAGCCAAAAAAGTAATAGTACCGTAGTCATTGTTTTCTTGTGAGTTTACATGTTAAACTATTTTGGAATAATTGATTAATTGACACAATAGTTTCATGGTAAAATATCAAATCCTCAGAATTTTAGATTTTTAAATCATTTAAATAAATAAATAGGAATATAAGTATGTCTACTGATCTCCTATAGACTCAACCAGCCATATAACTTGTCAATCAACCTGTTTGCCAGTTAACTAGCTTATTTAGACAAGCAAATTAGTCAGTATCAATATTCCTGATTGCAATCCGTTAGATAATCCGATAGATGTTCTGCGGGTAGCGATGATAGACGGATCCAATAAGGTCGAATTATTGTATACTAGCTATCTCCCGTGGCGTCACCTGCATTCTCAATGAAGTACGAGTAGGTACAGTCTTCAATGTGTATTTTGAATTTTGATTGGTTTAGCGGTTTAGCCCTATTTCGCAAATAAAATTACACATGTATTTTATTTATATCAGTTTCATATTTTATTCATTTGCAATTTGATGTAACAGAGCTGCACAAAAAACTCAATGACGAACTGAAAAACCAGAAAATTTTAAATTAAAAAAAACATTTTTGTTGAACTGAATTCCACTAAATATAAAAGCCTTACAAACGGGCTTGCTAATGAGCATACTAACATTAACTAAGCACAGTAATTTAATTTTATAAAGAGTAGACTATGTTTGTATTTCTCTAAATAATTCAATTAGATGTTTGCTCATTAGGATTACTTTATTTTATAGTTCATTAAGGCAGTATTATTGTATGAACTAAGCTAAAGGCAAAGAACAGAAGATGAATAGTATAAAATTAACAGTGTATTTAGTGGTTGAGTTTGTCTTCTAAGACCAAACTTCAAAACACTTAACTAAATTAAATCAGTATAGTGGTGAATCGTACGGCACATTACAACAATTAGGTATCTGGCTGGTATCGGATTATAAGTTTATATATAACAACTTCATATATAAATAGTCAAGTAACTGTTATAGCATAATATAACTATGAGAGGGCTCTTAAAGAAGTATTACACTCCCGGGACACTACTAAGACATGTCGATAGGACAAAAAGTCAGACTTTATATTGTTCGGAACACAAATGAAACTACGGGGAACTACAAGTAGCAACAAAATCAAAGAAGTATTGAAGTTATACCGGAATATACACGCATGAAAAAAAAGGAACGCCAATTCGCTTTGAACGAATATATGCAGAAAACACAATTATTTTCACCATCCACATTCACTTTGTGAGAGCAAATAAATAGAAACTCAACAACGGAGTTCTGGCTTTGTATTTGTATTCAACTGTTTTCTTGCATTGTACTACTACTTAATACAACAAAGTGTTCTAAGATATCTTGTCTGGGAATAGAGTTCTCTACGTGGGCGAAAGAGGCAATTTTGCTGGGTCGTTGACCTTATGATTGTGGTTGTTGATATACAATAGATCTATTATAATAGAAGTTTTTTCCGGAACTTTAGGGTCTTCGTAGTAGAGAAATGTGGTTATTTTAGTAACCAATTGTCTTGTTCAAGTACATGGAAATTTTGCCGCATCATTTATTATTGATTATTATTTAGATAATGGACCAGTTTCACAGGTTCCAAATACGTTTCTAGATAGCTTTCTGACATATCAAAGTCAAAGTATTTTTTTTTTATTTCAATTAGACCTATTACAGGATCTTATGAAAAGTCAAGCTAGTTGCACGGGCCCACAGCAATCATTTTAAATTACATGAGGAAGACGTCTTCAGTTTTAAACATTAATATATTATTGACACAAATTTTAACTAAAATATTTATGTCTTTACATACTTATTTACATGGACTGGAAATCAACTGAACCGAAATAATAAGGCCGTGTGATGTGTATTGTAAATTTTATTTACATAGTGACGGAACTACAAAGCTTAAGTCTAGACAAGCAACAAAAATATGTTTTTCTCTCGGTGAAAAAGAAACAAACACAACAAGTAACACAGTACTATTTGAATTTATTATTGCGGGACAAGAATAATAATATACTTTATTACAAAACAAGAATTAACACCTACCAAAATAGCCTAAGGAATGGAAGCGAATAACATTTTCATTGATACCTATTAGAAAGTATTTTTATGGTATGATCTCAAACAGTATTTGTTATGAGAGTGAGGGAATAGGGAGTGCACCTGTGTCTGCGCAAATGCTTGTGCACTATAATATGTCCAGCGCAGCTGGCTGATCTCCTTATATGAGAACAGCCACTGCCGGCAATCGGCTAGGATGCCATAATGTGTTTGGGGCATCGAAGTGGGCGACTCATTATGAAAGAAGCGATAAACCTAATGTGATTTGGTCAAAATACAATTTGAAATATTTATGTTATTGGTTTTTATTATTGAATGAATCTTACATCTATATAATTTTCCAGTAATTTAGCGCAATTTTAAGTAACTGGTTTAAGGACCCTATTATAAGAATGTCACAATCGAATTTCTCTTTGCCTTTATTGAAATGTGATTGAAATCTATTCAATTTTCTATTGTTTTTCAATTCGACAATGTGTAATGTATGGTAATTTATGGTAAAACCCTTTATATGTATTGATTATACAATTTTGAATTATATTTTTTGAATAATAATGTAAAAATAAAAACACTGTAGTGAATATAATGCCACCACTTCTGTATAGTACATACATTTAAAGTCACACAGTGAGTATAGTGCCACCACTTCTTACATGCAGTTAACAGCTATCAGTTTTCAAGAGATGATATCGTAGTTTGTTCTAACTGACAGCAACTGTCTACTGGACCAACAAACAGTCAGACAAGACAGTCGATTGGCACATTGATTTAAATCCCATTTTATTTGCCATGGACATTACATGGGCTAAACTGTTCCTGGTATCCAAATCTCTGAATAAACACTTAAACAAAAATCCATCCAGCACAAAATGCACTAATATAATTAAAGGACAATGGGCAAGTTGTATGGGATTTGGTACCACCTCCAACAGTAATGTGTGATACATCATTAGAAACGCCTTTACGTGAAGAATCATAAAAACGATGGGGCTTGTCTCAATTAGTTGTCCGATCCGAGTAATTATTAAAATTGCTTCGACCAAAAAATAGTATGTCGTCTAAATACGCAAATGCATTATAAGGAATATGTCGCCACTATAATCTCTTTAAACTCAGTTAATATACATCTTTTAATCTTTAATATACACTTTATCGTAATCTGAAGGATTTTTAATAGACCATGGAGTCAAACTACAGACACACCATCATCAACAGATTTGACAATAGTTCAAATGTACACATTAAGTTTCTTTTTTTTTGGAAGGAAATCATCAATAAGTACTCACTACTCACTTCTCCTACGCTAAGAGGAGCACGACAGAGTGTTCGACTCTAAACATTTACATAATTGGTTTTAAACACTGAAAGGCTTTCATCAAATACATATGGACAGTTGTGTATGAGCTGCAAAGGTTACCAGCCTTTTTAATACAGTCGGTAGGCAAACGTTCTAAAATGGACCCATTTCTGTTTTTTTTTACTCATACCAGATTTTATTCAATGTTGTTTGAACTTAAGAACTGCATCTATGTTGATGATTTAGTGGTCATGGCAAATTCTATTAGTCGATGTCACGCAAATTGGACAAGGATTTGAGACTAGTCGCCATAATAATATTTTTTTGCCTTGCCAAGACCTACGCATTGGTACTACAGTCAACAGTGTTGGACGGGGGTACCAAAACGCCCATTGTCCTTTCTAAAATTAAGTCAAAACAAACACTAACAAAGTAAATTACATCCACGTTCTACTCAAACATACAAACTGAAACACAGAACAGACTTTTAGGAAACAAAATACGACATCACTATCCTAACATTAGTTACACAAAGGGTACGTTTCAAAGTGCATCTGACAATGTAAACACACCGTACCGGATACCTGGCCCGCTCCATTGATTCTAAAGATACGGTACTGAAATAAATAGACGTATTTTATTTTTCTCAACCTTTGGAATGTAATTGTTGAGAGTGCATACTGTTTTACGGCCTTTCTCAATTATTACGTCTATCTGTTGATTTACTTCAAAGAGATTGCATTTTAACATTAGCTTTATTATAAGTGTTGTCAAATTCTTATCTATAGTAAAAAATCGACAAATAGATCGCTTATAGAATTCTGTACTTGGTAAGGTAATATGAAGATGTATAGGGTTCTATGATATTATAAGTTTACCAGTATTTGAAGTTACCTTTGCTATCATGAAAACCTCTTTTGAATGGTCCACATTTTTAACTCATTATTGAGGATGTGGTCCAACTCTGCTTGTCTTTTTAGGCAAATATCTAGCTAGCTATAAAATACTATAAGTTCAGTTACCACTAACAAAAACAAAATCGCATCCAATATTCTTGGCAATATTCGTTTCACGAGAACGTAAAATCCGCAATGAAACGGCAAAAATCAATACGGAATATTTAAAATTCTCCACGTCACAGTAAAACTTTTTACGTTAGCAAAACAGCATTGCAAGTTTCTCATAAAATATCCAATACAGTTGTTATTACATTTGTGCATGTTGTCGCTTCGCAATCCGTTTTTAAATATCCGTTTCAGACTTTAAAAATCAATATCATTCAGCTTACAGAACAAAGGGAGATTGGACTTTTAATAAATAATGCTTGCATTTTTCCTATTTATACGCGAATCAATCATTCAGTACAAGCGAGTTTCACATCGAGCGTTTTATTAACTTGTTTACGGATTTCCATATTTTTTTGGACTGTTCTGGGAGGTAGTTTTATTTGTTTTTTATTATTCAGTAGTTATTTATTTGTTGTTTTTTGTATTATTTATTTTGTGTTCTGTAGCTTTACAATTAAAATTCTGTGTGTTGAACTTGTTTATTTTCTTTACAAACTAAGATAGAACTAGTAATTTTGACTTTAATGAAGACCAAAACTTTGCCAAGATAATGCAAATCTTCTTGACCTATTTGCGGTCCCGTGCTATCGATGTTGATAGCTTTAATCCCAGGGTTGCCTCTCAACAGGATAATAAAGCCAAATTGTTTACAGGTAGACTTCTCAAGACAAATTTGTGCTAAATTGCCCCTCAGCACGGATTACCACATCAAACTGCGCCGGAGCATATTAAATGCTTAACAACAGGGAACCCACAGGTTGCTCAGTGTGTGTACCTTGAAAACTAAAACTTACAGTCCATGAATTATGTATGAGGCCATGGAGTGCAATTTGTGGGGGACAGCGAGCCTATGTGGCTCGAGAGATGGAATAGATGTAGCATTGAATGGAATTTATATGTTGGCTGTATTCGCTGAAGGCCTAGACAGAGGTATGACTAAAGCAATGAATTAGCATGTAGGATTGACAATAACCTTTGGGACAAACTGAGTCTTGAATGGAGATAGCATATTTAGTCTGGTAACATAACAGCTTGCCAGAGATAGGAGCTAAAAAGGTTGAAATCGGAGGTGTGCAATGAATATGTATGTAGATACAAATTAATTATCAATGAATGATTCCAAGCACAATGCCACAATCCGCTTCGAATTATTTAAAAGTAAAACAGTTTTAAAATTTGGATTTGCGGTTCTTTTCATTAGACTGCCAAAAATAGGATCAAAATTCATAGTAAGAATAATCAGAATGACTATCTGCGATCTAGTCATTCTGAAACCAACCTAAAAATAAAAAGAAGACATAAAATATTAAGATTTTACCGATATTTTTTTATGAACCCGTTTCATACGTTGCCAGCCTTTAGAAAACAGTTTCTCCAATAACTTGTATCTTATTTATAACTTCTAGAACATTACTAATCTAATCTAAAACATTGCTCCAACATGTAAAATTATCCTTAATCCTGAAACCTTTACACAACACAACACCTTGTACATAGAAACACAACACCTCCACATCATCACGCTACATCCGCCATCTTAAGCCCCACAATAAGGAATGAAGGACTAATTTGCATGTTATTACGGCTTAATCCGTCGCCGCTCGTACGAAGATTTCAACTTGTCTAAACAAGATTTTTGCTGTTATCCTACGTATATGTGTAGCTATGTTTTCGGGATTACCAACACGAGTCTGTTTGGTTCTTCTAATATTGTGAGGCTCGAAAATGTTACACGAGTATTTGAAAATAGAGATCTATGTTGGAAGCTGGTAATTTGGTAGTCTGTAAATTTGGGTGGTAATATGAAATGAAAATCTTGCGAGACATTGTAAGCGTGCTGAACACATTTATTATCGGTCACAGACTAAAGAAAAGGCCACAGATTACAAATTACGATAGAATTAACAATTCTGAGTTGCCAGTGTTCAACAATCTACGAGTGTCTGTAGGTATATGAACTGTTAAATGACTTTCAAAAGAGGTATTCGATTCGACGGTTAATTTATTTCTTTTATTATTAGAATTAAATATTTTCCAATTATAACTCTTTTTGTTTCAATATTTACCGCTTAGTAAGGTATAATAAAAATAATTGTACACACAACAGTAAACCAAGCTACCGCAATCTATCAATTTTTTTCGATAGATTTTCAACCTTATCACAATAGTGAAAGGTTAATGTTCAATTGGTAAAATTTGATAGATTCGGGTAGGTTCAATTGACTTGCTGGCGTCAGTACATTGCTTTGTTGAAAGTATCAATCTGATATGTTCCACCTAGGTTTATGTGTCTGACCTTTGGCTTCATGTCTTCTAGATATCATACCAACATACTATAAAGCTATACGTTCATCAAACTTGTCTGAATCTCAACCAATTAAACAATGATCCCGGTAGGTACAAGATTCCAAATATATTTATAAACTTGAAACTTAATCGTGAATAGGATAGTTTAATACAATACCGAGTCTCAAATTGTTTGGTAGCAAAACTTATGACTCAGTAATAAGTTTCGAGGTCTGTATTGATTTCTATATTGTTTTGAATTAATTTTGGTAATTAGTTACGTTTCAGATGTTACTTATACTCTTGTATTAATTAGTTACGTTTCAGATGTTACTTATAACCATGCTGTCAAAGGCAAGTGTTTTTTAACCTTATATTATCTGAAAAAGGAAAAATATTTTTTAAATTTTCGTTTGATCCTTCATCCTTTACTAACATAATTAAAAATAATATTTTATCTTGGTAACACTAACTAAGAAAGGACAGACAGGCAAACAGTGAACTCTTATAGGGTCCCGTCTTTCCCTTAGGGTGGGTACGGAATCCTAAAATAAAAAACCGGCCAAGTGCAAGTCGGACTCGCGCAAAAAGGGTTCCGTACCACCACCTACCGTACCTATGAAAAAGGTACAATAGGAATGGTCAAGTGTGAGTTAATTAAGTTGCACATTATTTCTACTAGTATACAATTTTGCAATTAATTAATATAAACAACAGCCTTAATCTTTTTTTTTTTACTTTTTAGTATTTGTTGTTATAGCGGCAACAGATATACATCATTTGTCAAAATTTCAGCATTCTAGCTATCACGGTTAATGAGATACAGCCTGGAGACAGACAGACAGACAGACAGACAGACAGACGGACAGACAGACAACGAAGTCTTAGTAATAGGGTCCCGTTTTACCCTTTGGGTACGGAAGCCTAAAAAATTGATTATGAATGTAATGAATGACTAAGTAACCCATACGAATTGAAAACCTCCCCCTTTTGGGAAGTCGGTTAAAAATTACATGTCCCAAAATGCCTTAATCTTTTCTTATAGCATGTTCATTTAAACTTTGGCTCGTTACCACGACAACCAGTTATTACCAACTCAGTCTAGGCAGACTGTAATATCTAACAAAATTTTAGCCTCGGCAAAAAGATTTCAATTCTGATAAAACTAGTTTTAGTTCAGATAAGATATAAGTTTTCCAGCTAGAAGTAACTTTGTAGATATTTTTGTTAGTTTGTGGGTGACACGTGACTTTTATATATTTCTATCTAGGTAAGGGCTGCCAGTAAATAGTATGAAGAAATAGCTTTATAATCATAAAAATCTTTTTATTAAACTTAATTAAGACACAAAGATAACTTTAATCATATTTTATTTTAAGCCCATCGACATCTGTTCTTTAAAAAGATAAGAAAGGACGTTACCTTAGTCTATCTTTCACTATCTTTAATAAATTACCCCACTTATAATTTTACCTAGCTTTCTTTCAAATAAATAAATACTCCATACTTCGATCATCCCACCACAAGAAAAAAAAGTAGGACCAACTATTTATATCTAATCATTCTAAAAATAAACAGGCGGTTAAATTGAAATCCCTTCTTTTTGGGAATTCAGTTAAAAACTAAAAGTACTGCAACCTTATTCCACCATAACAAAGCCCCTGAACTTCTTTTATCAGCATTCGTAACCGCCAATAATTCTCTTATACGACTCTTAAAATCGTGGCCACAAACCGCTTCGCCGAGATATTCCATTACAATATTTTCACATTGAAATACGGCTGCGAAATCGACCTTTCTATCGAATGGGTTTGGTTAGAATGGGGTTTAGAAGTACGCGGTGTTTAAAGCAAAATCAAACATATTTTGTTTGAAAGCTGGTAAAAATCAAGAAATACCACAAATACTGTTTTTTAAGCACATATTTACTTAAATACAAAAAACTTCACTTAACTGCTGTATTTTATTTTTGACTTCACTAAAAATCACTCAATTGCCGATCTGCTTAGGTTTATGAGTTTGAGTTACATGTTTTGGCCTAATGGATAACGCACCAGCTTCTCAAGTACGTGTAAAGTATGCGAGTTCCATTTCAAGTCTGGTAAGTAGTAACAGCTTGAAAGAAGTAATAAAAGAATAATAATTAAAGTGAAAATTAAAATTTTCACTTTCGGCTGATGATGATAACTATACTAGAAATAAATGAAACAATACCTCTGCTTATAGTCTTAACTGAAAACCTACAAAAATGGCACAAAATCACCCAAATAATTCTCGAAGTAAACACACAAATCTTAAAACAATTCTCTTCGAGAATCTCAATGGAATCAAGAAGTTTGTTATCAAAGAGTTGTATTATCACCGCTGGTGTAATATCACATTCCTTTATGAGGAAGATGGTGAAGCTCCAACTTGGCAGTTAGGTCGTAAGCAGGTCCTTGGAGACGGGTGCGCAAACAATGGAAACCGTCAACAGACACAAGTGGTTGAGGAACTGTCTAATAGAATGGCGAGAGCGAATTATGGTAGACTAGCACTAAAATATAACCAACGTGTCTTGGAAATAGTGTAACTACCCAGCAACGAATGAATTTTCCTAATCGGTTCATTAGTTTCGGAGCTATAATCAAACAAACACTCAAACAAAAAAATTTTTCCCCTTTATTATATTACTTTTGAATACTTTTTGTCTAGTAATGGACATTTTAATTACACACCATGTACACTTTCTATTACCTTACTCTCATAGTTGAAAGAGAATGCAATCTACCACGACCTAAGAGATGAATTACGCCAAATTAACGATTACAGAGTAACTCTTTAATCGTAGCGAAGAAGTAACAATGCAATTCAGTATATTCTATTGAAACACGTATAATGAGCCCAACACAATTACCTTACTAACGTATAAGATCTATAAAGCTAAAATCATTTCATTTCCCAGCAAAAAGGCACAAATTAGAATCTATATCTTATTACTATCTTATTACAAGAGTTACTTATAAACTAAGCGACAAAATTAACAGCATTTCATTTCACAAAGGAATATCAGCTCACAAAACAAAATAATTGACATCAAAGGTACGACTTTGACCACAAATTATGTGTGCTAGACACACCTACAAAAGGTTTAGCTGATTCTGAACTAACAAACTCATTAACTGTAGGTTACAAAGTTACCAGTTCAACGACCTTAATCTGTTTTTAACGAGTCCCTTTGGTCTAATCAGAGAAGAAAAACTAAATGTTATTCATAGAAGAATNATTGATTATGAATGTAATGAATGACTAAGTAACCCATACGAATTGAAAACCTCCCCCTTTTGGGAAGTCGGTTAAAAATTACATGTCCCAAAATGCCTTAATCTTTTCTTATAGCATGTTCATTTAAACTTTGGCTCGTTACCACGACAACCAGTTATTACCAACTCAGTCTAGGCAGACTGTAATATCTAACAAAATTTTAGCCTCGGCAAAAAGATTTCAATTCTGATAAAACTAGTTTTAGTTCAGATAAGATATAAGTTTTCCAGCTAGAAGTAACTTTGTAGATATTTTTGTTAGTTTGTGGGTGACACGTGACTTTTATATATTTCTATCTAGGTAAGGGCTGCCAGTAAATAGTATGAAGAAATAGCTTTATAATCATAAAAATCTTTTTATTAAACTTAATTAAGACACAAAGATAACTTTAATCATATTTTATTTTAAGCCCATCGACATCTGTTCTTTAAAAAGATAAGAAAGGACGTTACCTTAGTCTATCTTTCACTATCTTTAATAAATTACCCCACTTATAATTTTACCTAGCTTTCTTTCAAATAAATAAATACTCCATACTTCGATCATCCCACCACAAGAAAAAAAAGTAGGACCAACTATTTATATCTAATCATTCTAAAAATAAACAGGCGGTTAAATTGAAATCCCTTCTTTTTGGGAATTCAGTTAAAAACTAAAAGTACTGCAACCTTATTCCACCATAACAAAGCCCCTGAACTTCTTTTATCAGCATTCGTAACCGCCAATAATTCTCTTATACGACTCTTAAAATCGTGGCCACAAACCGCTTCGCCGAGATATTCCATTACAATATTTTCACATTGAAATACGGCTGCGAAATCGACCTTTCTATCGAATGGGTTTGGTTAGAATGGGGTTTAGAAGTACGCGGTGTTTAAAGCAAAATCAAACATATTTTGTTTGAAAGCTGGTAAAAATCAAGAAATACCACAAATACTGTTTTTTAAGCACATATTTACTTAAATACAAAAAACTTCACTTAACTGCTGTATTTTATTTTTGACTTCACTAAAAATCACTCAATTGCCGATCTGCTTAGGTTTATGAGTTTGAGTTACATGTTTTGGCCTAATGGATAACGCACCAGCTTCTCAAGTACGTGTAAAGTATGCGAGTTCCATTTCAAGTCTGGTAAGTAGTAACAGCTTGAAAGAAGTAATAAAAGAATAATAATTAAAGTGAAAATTAAAATTTTCACTTTCGGCTGATGATGATAACTATACTAGAAATAAATGAAACAATACCTCTGCTTATAGTCTTAACTGAAAACCTACAAAAATGGCACAAAATCACCCAAATAATTCTCGAAGTAAACACACAAATCTTAAAACAATTCTCTTCGAGAATCTCAATGGAATCAAGAAGTTTGTTATCAAAGAGTTGTATTATCACCGCTGGTGTAATATCACATTCCTTTATGAGGAAGATGGTGAAGCTCCAACTTGGCAGTTAGGTCGTAAGCAGGTCCTTGGAGACGGGTGCGCAAACAATGGAAACCGTCAACAGACACAAGTGGTTGAGGAACTGTCTAATAGAATGGCGAGAGCGAATTATGGTAGACTAGCACTAAAATATAACCAACGTGTCTTGGAAATAGTGTAACTACCCAGCAACGAATGAATTTTCCTAATCGGTTCATTAGTTTCGGAGCTATAATCAAACAAACACTCAAACAAAAAAATTTTTCCCCTTTATTATATTACTTTTGAATACTTTTTGTCTAGTAATGGACATTTTAATTACACACCATGTACACTTTCTATTACCTTACTCTCATAGTTGAAAGAGAATGCAATCTACCACGACCTAAGAGATGAATTACGCCAAATTAACGATTACAGAGTAACTCTTTAATCGTAGCGAAGAAGTAACAATGCAATTCAGTATATTCTATTGAAACACGTATAATGAGCCCAACACAATTACCTTACTAACGTATAAGATCTATAAAGCTAAAATCATTTCATTTCCCAGCAAAAAGGCACAAATTAGAATCTATATCTTATTACTATCTTATTACAAGAGTTACTTATAAACTAAGCGACAAAATTAACAGCATTTCATTTCACAAAGGAATATCAGCTCACAAAACAAAATAATTGACATCAAAGGTACGACTTTGACCACAAATTATGTGTGCTAGACACACCTACAAAAGGTTTAGCTGATTCTGAACTAACAAACTCATTAACTGTAGGTTACAAAGTTACCAGTTCAACGACCTTAATCTGTTTTTAACGAGTCCCTTTGGTCTAATCAGAGAAGAAAAACTAAATGTTATTCATAGAAGAATTTCCATCATTGTTCACGCTGCGACATTAATTTTATTTTTGCTTTCAAAAGATATAATCTTCGAATCGAAATATAAAGAATTCATAACAATAAAAAAAAGTAATTTATTAAAAGATAACAAAATGTAAAATTCAATTATATTTTGAATTTTCATGATAAAATTATGGACTCTTGAATGTACCTAATATAAATTACCTAATAGATAAAAAGAATATTTTAGTAGTCTCGAAAGAACAGCATCGTTTTAATATTCATAATCTTAACAGAAAATATCTTTGAGGCCTAGCATTTTCATGTACGTCTGGATATACGTCAAGTTTTTAAATGTGATTGACCTTACTGTTAAATCCCTCACTTTCTAGTATCATAGGTCGATTTATCATCATCAGCATATTTTCATCATCACACTGCTGGGCACAGGTCTCTTCTGCAACAGACAAGGATTGAGCGTTAATTACCACGCTTGCTCAGTATGGGTTGGTGATTTCAGCCCGAGACAGATGTTTTCTTTCACCTTTTGATCAGTAATTGGTATCACACAAAAAAAAGAGCACACAAACTTAGAAAAGTTGCATTGGCACTTGACTGACAATATAGAATATACACATATTTGAGAGGTTGGTGCTGCAAGCAAGATCTTTCTCTGTATAAGAGAAGGCCTGTACCCAGCAGTGGGACGATAAAAACGAGAAACCTGGGCGATTAAGCGTGAAATCACCATAGTACTTATTGAGAAGTGTGTTGATTATGGGGCAATGGGGCAGATTAAGCTTTGGGGCGATAAAAAGGCTAATGAAGATGATGATCAAAATATGGTTTTAATAGCTTAGTTTTCACGTTTCTTGTTCCTTGGACCACAATAACTCAAAGTTCCACAGCGGTACCGGTCAGGCACTTGTTTAATTTGGACTGAATTTAGACTCTTAAGTGACTGCAGCTGCTGTAAACATCTCCAGGAAGCTTTCGGTGGCTGATTGTTGGAATATTAGATTGTCATGTCTGGGATGTTTGAGGAAATTTCTTCATGCAATTACTGTCTTATAGTTACAATAATTGCGTGATCCAATAGTAGACAAACGCGAGCCTATTGACAGTAAAAAAATGTCAAGATTTGAAATAATTTGAAAATCTAAAGTCATTATAAGTAGGTAATGAGCATAAGCCTAGGTGAAACCGCTAGTATAAACTAGCGGTTTCACCTAGCCTAGCTTTGAAGCAACTTCACGCCCCGGGATAAAAAGTAATCCATAGCCTTCTTCAATAATTGAGCCATGTAACTTTCAAATAAAACCAGTAATTTCTGAGATTAGCGCCTTAAATCAAACAATAAGTGAGTACAAATAAGCTTTTTGCAGTCATAGACTAAATGTTCAGTAATAATCTTCATCCATCAACACTGTAGTAAATGGCTGGCTACAGTCAACTGCTTTATTCTCATAGCCGCGGGGGTGCACCACAGCAGCTTAGTTATTAATTGACCCATTGACCCCACAATAAGGTCAGGGGTCATAATGTTTCGCTGTTATTAGCTATTTCATAACAGTGGCTACAGGCTGTGAGGTTGAGTGTCATCTTGCCGAGTTTGTGATGCTTATGAGAATATTAAAATCTTGAATTAATTTTAAGAAACTGCAAAACAGTTCTCAATGAAATTGTATCTAAACTTCGTCAGGCAATTCTTAATACAAAATCTACTGAAGGATTCTTAGTGATACTTGGCATAGGTATAGTTTACTAACTAATGCCGGTTTCACCTGCAACCCTTGGGCTTTTTTTTAATCGAACCAATAGTTCCTGAAACTCTCAGGTAAACTCTTCAGGTTTTGTTATATTAGCATAGATTTAGGTATCAGAATAGCATTGATACTATTTTAGCCGGGTGCCGGAAGGAGTTTCCTCTGGATACCACAATTAACATCTAAATGACTATTAATTACATAAAGATTACCAATACAAAATTGGAAGGACAGGATAATTTTAAGGACATGCTTAAGATTCTAGACTTTAATCATGGTTCCTCATGAATATTCAATCGCCCTCACCAGGTCTGCAGAAGTTTAGCTAATCCTAAAGTTGGTGGCTGCCGATACTATCCGTCTAATATGAAGCTAAGATACATAGCTCCTTGGAAGTTCATTCAACTTGATTGGGTAGGCTACTTGGCTGGTACTTCAAAATAAGGCTTAACGAAGGAAAAAGGTTCTCTCAATAATATCTACTTATAGGTAGATTCTGCAAAAAAAATACCTTTTTTTTTCTATTTAACCGACTTCTCAAAAAAGAGGAGGTTATGAATTTGACCGTGATATTTTTATTGATATTAAAAAAAAAACATTGTTTTTTTAATGAAGAATAGTTTAGTAACTGCACTAATGAAAATAATATTTATTAATATTTTAGACAACAATCCGGGTCTTACTCGCGATCAAACTATTAAAGGTTTTACGATACCTCTTTTCTCCCGACGTTTCGGCCGAATTGCACCGACCGTGGTCACGGGAAGACCCGGATTGTTGTCTAAAATATGTGTACAAATCGCGAAAGTTTAAAAACATTAATATTTATTAAATCAAAGTATTTCTATAACTAATATCATCATTACAAATATTTATATTTAGAGAATAACTTTCACATATACCTATTTCAAATATATTTTATGCATAGACTACTCATATTCTATTCAAAATATGGCTCTGCAATATTGATACAAATTACAACATTCTAATCACAGGGACTGCGCATTTTGAAATAGGTAAATTATTTAGATTTTGGATGATTAATTTAACATATATTTGTACATAAATTAATATTCGTATGTAATTGGAAAACCATTGCTACAGAATATAAACCTAAAGATATATTTTTGAAATGTAACATTGGTTGACCCCTACCTACCTATAGTTTAAGGTTCGGTTCAGATCTGACGGAAAATGCGTCGCGTATTATCGGTCGCGTAACGCCATAACAGACAAATACACAATAAAACATTCAACCGTTCACACCTAACCGATGATGCGTCAGTGCGTCTGTCATACTAACATGATACGCTCGACGCATTTTCCGTCAGATCTGAACCGACCCATAATCTTGGAATTTCTAAAAACCCCATCACCATAGTGCATCCCAAAGAATATAAATTCCAAGAAATAAAATTCGTTTTTCCCAAGGAAAACTAGAATAAATACAATTTTTCCATTTCCATTCAAACACAATGCGATTTTAATACTCTCCCGAGGAAAAATAAATAGTGCTATTTTTTCTCAAAGAGAGAGAAGGAAAAAATTAAAAGGCAACAACTCAATTCGAAGGAATGACTTGAATTTTCTTAGAAATATATTTTCTTGTTGCTTTAGTCGTGTGGTAGTCAAAATAATGTTCAGATGAGTCAATTTTCACATTCATAATGTGTTAAGCCTTTCCCCTTTCCCCCATATTTGCTTTCACATGACAAATAAATGGGGACTTGGAGAAAACGTTCATCGAATCCCTTTGAGTCGAAACTCCTTAGACGCAAAAATAACGTTTGACAAACTTTGTGACCAAGGTTGGTTGGATGAGCCAACACTAAGTTTGACAAACAAGAAAACGGTTGGTTGTAGCTGCTGCAGCAGTGATTTTACACTAGCAGATTTTCCACTCGATTATTTTACGTGCGACACATTTTGTGCGACAATAAACCTTCCGTGTGGTTTTACATGTCATAGTTTGACCGGTAGTTGTCAATTGTTTGTTGTCATACTAAGCATCGTATGTACATACAATCTGCTCAAAAAAACTAAGCAAAAAATCTGCTAATGCACGAAACATTGTTGTTGTGGTAAAGTTTGTCTGTTTGTTTGAACGCGCTAATCTCAGGAAATACTAGTCCGATTTGAAAAATTATTTCAGTGTTAGATAGCCCATTTACAGAGGAAGGTTATAGGCTAATTTTTATTCTCCGGGTGCGCGGAGTAGTTACCACGGGACGCGGTGAAAATGCTGGCGGAAACTAGTTAAATAATTATTATTAAAATAATATAAATTATCGATTATTTATAGAAGTAAAATAAAAGGTCTAAGGAACATCGAATCTCTAACAACCTTTTATAAATATAACAATTAACTGCTGACTAAATAAAATGCTTAGATATGAATAAAAGACTTAGATAGATAGGTTAGACGATAAGTCTTTCAACCTGACCTTTAATATTCACCGAAGACTAATTACTATAACTGAATTTTCAACCTGCCTGGAGACTGGAAGACGGTATTATTAATGAAATTCCTCCACAGTATTATTTCAATATTAATAACGATCTTGAGACTGATTGAAAGATATTATAATACATTTAGTTATTCAGTAATAAACTCTCATAGATAGAGCTAATTAAAGATGCTATATCTGGAACGTTCTCGAATAAAATTGTAATATAAAATTGGTATAAAATTAGCAATGCTTAGAATTTGTTTTCTGTAAAATTCGCTATTAACAGACTAAATTCTAACAGCCTTACTTATAAAAATCGTTAAGAGTTCCTTACTTTAATCACTGTTGCTGTCACTATCACACACAGCGCAATAATAAAACGAAAAACAGTGACGGTAACATTGATAAAGCTAAACAATGCTTAACTATTTTTATAAGTAAAGCAGCAAATCTGAAGCTTATTGATAACCAATTTTTACAATTGAAATAGTATCAATAAAAATAGCAAAAATATTTTTGCAAATAAATGACAACTAAAAAACGTTTTTTGAAGTGACCCATACAACACTTACTGCCACCATACGGTTAATTTACCGTAGATTTTGACGGCAGTAAATTGAGTGAAAATAAAAGGCCTTAAACTGCTTTTTGAAGTTATGGAATAAGTCCTAGCTGCTGCAACTACAAATTTTTCATAGCATTAGTATCGCTAAGCTTAAATATGTCTCACAAACTTAAAAACTGGGATATAAAATACTAAAAATAAACTTTATTGATCCACAGTCATATTTTGAAATCAATTCACATAAACATAGTTTAAAAGTTCACTGTAACTATACTCTACAGGAGACATTTTTATCAGTTCTGTGGTCCCCAAACTAGGCGCCGTGTATCTTGGGGACCTGGAATAAAATATAAACACAATCGGTAAGCATGATGATCAATGTCTATTACTGGATTTCTATCACCTAACATCCGATCACTTGCGACTTTGACATTAGGTCAAAGTCGCAAGCCGTCGATCTTAATTTTGACATTAGGTCCTTAGAAATGATATCAAATTCACTAATCACAAAACAACGCATAGATACTTAGATAGGTTATGGAAATCCACCAAAAGACAGTATATCTTTGTTAGATAAGCGCCTCCGACCTAGACTAAGACAAGAATAGGCTAGGATTATTAATATCACACTATGTCATTTCAGGCTACCTAAAACCGGCTTTCTTGGCTTCACGCCAAAGCCAGCAATCTCATATTATCTGAGGAGTATTGAATGCGCCACACGTATAGTAATTGTTACATTTTATTTATAACTGTCCTGGAGAAAATTTATAGCACAATCTTGAACCCGTTTTCAATTTCGTCTAAGATAGTTGTATATGAAATCTAATGTAATATTGGCGTCAACTGTTGTTAAATTGTTGATCCTTTTGTTTTCGCAACTGTTGAATACGTAATTCTAATGCGAAATATCCTAATAGTTACTATAGTGCTTTATTCCCTAAATTGTGATTTAAGGCGCATTATTTTAGATACGCTTTTAAATATTTCCATACTTACGTTAACTTTCGAAATTTGGCTTTCGACTTTCGAATTTCGGCTTTCCACTTTCGAATTTCGGCTTTCGGTTTTCGGTTCCAAGACGACCACATAAGGTTTGCCCTGTGAATAAGGCTTAATTCTATCGACCCTTATTTCAAAAATTATACATAGTATCAGTAAAAATGTATGTTATGTATTGTTGAAGAGTTTCTTTAGTTTATCGCGATAATCAAAATCAAAAATTGTTTAGGTTTAGATAGTCCTTTTACTAAAGGCAATTCCAAGCTTTATTTCAGTGCGTGAAGTAGGTCTCAAGGGACGTATGAAACCGTTTCCCTAAGTTGGTAAATTGAAACAAGGCATTTAAATAACAAGATACTAATGTCTTTTCCTGCCATATACGCCAGAACTCCCCAAAAACTCACGCAATTTTCAACCTTAATTCCAAACAATAAGATCGTCTACTACACGTGCATTCTAATGTGTTCCTAAACAAAGTTAGGCGGCAAACTTGGCAATCAGAGAGTGATGTTGTTTTTGCCAAATGCCCACTTTATATTCAAGGTTCAAGGGCTCATTACCTATGAAGGTCCGCCATTTTTTATTAACCCTAGAATACTACTCTACGCCTCAGAGGCGCCAGCGTTTTAGATAAATTGCTCTATCTTTTCATCCTTCGCGCGTAAAGTATTGACGTGCCAGGACATCTCAGTCATCGGCAGGATATATCGCAGGACTGTAGTTGCGTTACGGTAACTGTACTAGTTTTCTTTATATAACTACCCTTGGCGCTCCAAAGACGTATGAGTAGCTTCTGTGTAAGTTTTGCGAATTATTTTGTTAGTGTTTCTTTTTGAATTATTAGTTACTACAAGTGCGTTTTATATTTTTGCAAGGTATATTTTGAATTTTCAACATCATGACTAGCAATAAAAGAGATACTTTTGATATCATGGCTAGTTAGCTAGAAGAAAGTGGCCATAATAGATAGGATAACGTTGAAACGCAGTAGCCGGAACATTATCGAAGTCCTCCTGAAAAATCCTTTCACTAACTCTGCTGTTGAATTTCTTTTTCAAAAAATAAAACCGTCTTCTATAAAATCTAGGTGTATACATACATATATCTATCATATTTATATATATATATATAGGTGCACCGGTTTAGGAGTCAGTGTTTGGTGCATGCAGCTAAGTATATTTATTTTGCTACCGACTTATAGACCGATTTTTGTAAAAAAAAAATATTTTTCGCTTTTTAGTGACTATACCTGAAGTGGTGGCAACGGGACCACCCTTGTAGCATACCTTTTCAAACATAAAAATATTTTTCAAAATCTGTTAATAAACGCCGAAAATGTACGGGAACACACATAAAAAAATATATATGTAGGTACATATATACGCGGTCGAATTGAGAATTTCCTCCTTTTGGGAAGTCGGTTAAAAATGAGTACCCACAACTACCAAAAAAAGAAGATATTGTACATCTAAAAAGTAGAATATGTCCAAGATGATGTGCGCCAGGTGCCNCATATATCTATCATATTTATATATATATATAGGTGCACCGGTTTAGGAGTCAGTGTTTGGTGCATGCAGCTAAGTATATTTATTTTGCTACCGACTTATAGACCGATTTTTGTAAAAAAAAAAATATTTTTCGCTTTTTAGTGACTATACCTGAAGTGGTGGCAACGGGACCACCCTTGTAGCATACCTTTTCAAACATAAAAATATTTTTCAAAATCTGTTAATAAACGCCGAAAATGTACGGGAACACACATAAAAAAATATATATGTAGGTACATATATACGCGGTCGAATTGAGAATTTCCTCCTTTTGGGAAGTCGGTTAAAAATGAGTACCCACAACTACCAAAAAAAGAAGATATTGTACATCTAAAAAGTAGAATATGTCCAAGATGATGTGCGCCAGGTGCCAAAATCTATCTGCGGCGAACATCAAGTTCATTGTGTATCAAATACATTTAAAACATTTTTTGTGACTTTGTACGTTATGTATTTTGTTAGTTACTTCATAAATAACTATTTATCAAAAGAATTATATAAATTAAGTTGTTTTTTTTATTTTTTATTGACAATACTGTTTCATAATCTGGGTTACTAAAATATATTCCTAAGGATTTTTTAATTAATGATTTTATAGTTAAAATATATAAATATAATACAAAATTATGTTTTTATTTAATTGTAGTAATATGCACAATTATAGAAACAGTGACAACATATCAATCATACCCATAATTTCTGAATAACAAGGTTAGTCAATACGAAGCGCCTCGCAGACGTATGAGTAGTTTCTTTGTATGTCGCAACATGAGTAGTACTCTAGGGTTAAAAAGGTCAAGGTCATAAATGTGGACACGTTAAGAGAATAACGTAGAACATTGTGATATTTGTCCCTACGGGCTAGACTTTACCAGAGAATGCATAATTTAAAAATTTTGGAGCACCTACCGTAAGCTTTATTTGTCTCATTACATAGTCTGCCTAAAATAGTTATACTGGTAGGATCTTTTGCTCTGTGAATTTACTTTTGTGAACCAAAAGGCTTAAAGTACAGAAAACCGCTGTTACCATTTTTCATTTGCGACTTATAAGAATGCAGTCTCGAGAAACAAATGCTTGGCAATTTTTGGTCATCACTGCTGTCTGCAAGCGCATAATCAAGTTTCTATAAATTAAATAAATATGTGATTACTATAATCATCATCACGTCTTTATTAAAATGTAGAATCACCGCTATATTTTGTTATGATCATGACGCACTGGTAATTACATTAGTCTTTTGCGCATTTGCCGTGCGTTCATAGCAGGTTTTTATAGTAACCCATATGAAACTGACCTGCGTGCCTACATGCAATGAATTATTTACTGTAGATGTTTGCGACGAAAAATGTGTGTGAACAAATGCCTAAACCTTGCTTATCTTTTGCGTAAAATGTTCTATATTTGAGTTCCGAAATAACAACCAGAAAATTCGGCAACTACTAAAAATACAGTACACACAAGAAAAAAAAATAACCCAGTGACCCCAAAAATGTTCCAGCAAAATCTTCCAAATAACAGTACTGTTACCCAAACGACGGTAGATAAGAGTAGTTAGTGAGAAGGAAAACTGTAGAAACTAAGAACATAGTTGTTGCTATTAATGAGGGCCATACAACTCCAATCACCTGACTAACGGATATACATTTAGTGTGGACGCACTGTTTTTGATAGGCTCATCGTGTAGAGAACGACTGCTACTAGTTGTTTGGAAGTTGCGAGTAAATTGTACGTATAGCACTTATGGTACAGTAAAATTAAAAGCCTATTAAGAATTGGATACTGAATTACTTCTAACCTTAGCTGGGCGTATCTACTCAATTTATAGGTATTTTTTTTGATAGAAATAAATGTAATTCAACTTTTTAGTTTAAATTCACCCCATTCTTGTTTCGTTCAAAATATCAAAACAATTCTATTTTGAATTGGCTAGCAATAACATTCGCACCGATCCAGTATTTGCTCGAAATTCTGGGAATCAGGTCAAACACAATAACAGGAGTCAATTTAGTACCTAAAACAAATATCGTTTGCTCGAAATTCAGTTTCACCGGACTGAAATGATACTCTTGGTATAAACGACTTCACTATCGCTATATAGAAAAGATCGGGACTCGTATGTGTAAGGAGTCCAACCAATAGCAACCTGCTTTAATGGCCAGCCTCATCTGCCGTGGTTCACCCTGCTGAAAAACGAACGAGGCTCCAACCAACTTTGACCAATGGTATAACCACCACGAAGCACCAAGTGGAATATTTGCCTTGCTCAGAGATGGGCAGCAGCATTTCCGAAGATAAAAATATTCCACAGTGCGGTGAGTATGGGCAAATTCCTCCAGGTTGAGCTTATCGGTTGTAACGATAGAATTGTAATTAAATGCAGCAACCGCTTCACCTACACAGTTACATGATAATGCTAGAGGCGTCTCTACATACGCCTATACATGTAATTGTCGGCATAATATAGTAGTAAATGAGAGGTGAAATTGTGAGGAAAATGTATTGCGTGTTGTAACTGATGTAGCAATAAACTCTCCTAAAAAGATAAGTAATTGTGGAATACGAGAATTACTGCTTTGTTATATTAATTATCTTTTCTGCAAAAATACTAAGTAATGCACGTGATTAAAATCAATTTGATGTACCTTTAATATTGCTACATCTTGTGTTGTGCTTTTAGTTAAATCTTTACTAATATAGTGCATGCGGAAGTAACTCTGTCGGTCTGTAACGCTTTAGTATTTAAACTGCAGAACCGATTTTAATGTATGATAAGTACCTATAGACGTCAGCACATCAACTTACCTTATTACAATAGTGGAAGGTTTAATATTCAATTGGCAAAATTTTACAGTTTCGGGTAAGTTGACTTGCTGTCTTTACATAGTTAAGAGTCTGAAAAATTACGTTAAAAAATAGATAAGCATCATTAGATCGGTGTCGGCTTACCTTTCTTTCTGTTCACGGTCTAAGTAGAGATTCCTCCTCTCACCTCCAATGAAACACCCATCGTGGATACGAAAAGTATTCAGAAACAATGTCTAATTTCCATGGGCATACGTGAACGAAGTTTGTTCATTAGAAACTTTCTACTCCCTTTTCAGGAGAAAAGTTCTCAAACCCTTTCGTGTGAAAGTTAAGTGACGCGTGAGTGCAAGCGTTAAGATAATGTTTTTGGTAATTGATTAAGAATTATTGTGTAGCAGGGGTAAGTGTTGTAGCAATTGTTATCCTAGTTATATTATAAATGCGAAAGTTTGGGAGGATGTACTATTATTAGTGTTTCACGTTAAAACTATTAGACGGATTTCGATGAAACTTAGCAGTGATATAGAATAACATATTATAGCTTTTCTATCTCCAGATATGCGACGTAACTTCCATCAGGAAGTGGGTGAAACCGCTGGCAGAAGCTAGTTATTATATAGAAATAATTACGAGAATATAAGGTATAAACTATAGTAACATTTCTATCTACTTCATTGCAAATTTTATCGGGTTCGGCTTCCAGTCCAGTTGGACTTTTTGGATTATTGGGTACCAGTGCTTTACATAGAGCGACTGCCTATCTGACGTCCTCAACCGTGATACCCAGGCGACCTGATACCCATTGATTAGACTATATTCGGTAGACAGGGACAGTATTTTTCATAAAATAAATTGTAAAATTCTTGACACAAAATACTCACAGTAGATCAATTTGCAGTTCAAAAGTCAGTGTTAAAAATAAATTATTAAACACACGTTGAACAAGCATACGAAACGAAAGCTTTTAAATCAACACAATATTTCCCTTTGCAATGTAAATGCTTGCCAATATAACAAGAATTCCAGCTAAATATAGGCACAAAAGAATAAAATTAAAACGAAAAATGTTTGTGTATATTTTTTAATAACATATGAATTCCGGGATCTGCATATTCGTATCTGCATTTCCATAATCCAATACGGGATTGGTGTAATTTCGTGGTACGCAAATATAGCAAGGGATTGAGTTGGTTGGTTTAATAAAGTACAGACGACAACACATCAAGTTACCACAATCTGTTAAATTTCTACGATAGATTTTCAACCTTATCACAATAGCGGAAGGTAGATGTTCGATTGGTAAAGTTTGACAGATTGGTATACGTTGACCTGCTGTTGTCTGTACATTGTAGGTTTTGATTACTCTTGATGTACTACACTCTTGTATTCGTGGAACTCAGTTTGTTATTTTTAGATAATGAGCAGATATTTTCGGACACGCAGGTAGGTAATTTTGAGATTTGTTTTCGAAGGTATATTGGAGCTGCCTGTTAGCCTTGCTGCCTTGCTAGCCAGGTCTGAATCATATTTGGGTCGGCCTGCATGTTAACCAGATGCAGCTGAGTACCGGGGCATATATTTGATGACTGCCTATTTGCAGCCAGTGACACGTCAACCATTTTCTATCAGCTTTCGCTGGGTTCAAGATAATAATCTTTAAGTTTTAACTTTTTAGACTTTAAAGATAATCTTTTTGTTTAAACGCGCCAATCTCAGGACACTAGTCTGTTAGAAAGTTATTCCAGTTTTATACGTCCCATTTACTGAGGACGGATAAACAACATTTCATCCACATGCGTGAAGTAGCTCCCACAGGGTGCGGGTGACACAACTTCTGCTAGTATTTCATATCTCATTGTCAACGAACAATTATTATATTCTTTAACGCTTCTGCCAGCGGTTTCACCCGCGTCCCATGGGAACTACTCGGTGCATCCGGATAAAAAGTAGCCTATAGCCTTCTTCCATAAATGGGCTATCTAACATAGAAAGATTTTTTCAAATCGGACCAGTAGTTCCTGAGATTAGCGTGTTCAAACAAACAAATTCTTTAGCTTTATAATACACTAGCTTCTGCCAGCGGCTTCGCCCGTTTTCCCGTGGGAACTACTGCGCGCACTCGGATAAAAAGTAGCCTATAGCCTTCTCGATAAATGAACTATCTATTACTGGAATAATTTTTCAAATCGGACCAGTAGTTCCTATAAGCGCGTTGAAACAAACAAACTCTTCAGCTTTATAATATTAGTATAGATATGAAAGTATATATTTGAAATAGCTTCAAACCTTTCTGACATTTAACTGAGTCACTAATTTAAACTTCATCAGCACATTTTGGGTTGAAAATATTAATACTTGTTCGAAAGCAAAATCAGTGGGAGCAAGTAAGCAATATAACATTTATGAGTACAAACGTAATATTTATTCAGGTAAAATTACATTTTCGAAAGGTGAATGGGGTTTGGATATATTATTCCAAGAAGGATAGGAGAAATTCTTACCTGTTAATGGATTTTTGGTTTTATTTATAGGGAAATAATATTAAAACCAGTGAGGAGCAAAAGCGGGTTATTGCGATTTTGGAAAATTGTTTATTTTTCTTAGAATATTTATTTATTCTAAATATTTTTTTCAAAGAATGAAAGTCATGTGCACAAAACTCTCGAAAATATAATAATAATGAGTGTTTTGATATTTCGACAATTAAGAAAATAATATTTCATCTGTTATCTGCCTAGCCTTTTCTCAACTATTTTTGGGGTCGGCTTCCAGTCTCACCGGATGCAGCTGAGAACCAGTGTTTTACATGGAGCGACTGCCTATCTGAACCTCCTCCTCCTCCAGTACCTGAGCAACCTGGCACCCTTGTAAGACCTGGTTGTCAGACTTTCTGGCTTCTGACTACCCGTAACGACTGCCAAAGATGTTCAAATGAAAGCCGGAACCCACTGTTTATCGTTTTTAAGAAAATAATATTTATCGAATTATAAACTAACTTATAAAAAAAAGCAGTACTCAGACGTTAACAAGAACTAAAAAAAGCAACAGTAGCGAAAATAAAATCCGAATTTCTCAAGTTCTTAACAAGCATAAATTTAATTATACCCAAAAAGCTTGAGACGATCCAATTACAATTTGACTTTAATCAGACACACGAGACCACTTACGTAACGATTTAATTAAAAATCCAAATATCTTGACATTGTCGGATCTACTTAATTATATTACTCTTGGTAACGTTGTACAGACGCCAGCACATCAACCTTCCTCAGTCTGTCAAACTTCAATACATTTTCAACCTTATCACAATAGCGGAAGGTTAATGTTCGATTGGATAAAATTTTACAGATGCGGGTAAGTTGAACTGCTGTCATCTGTACCAATGAGATTATCGAGAGGTACTCAAACTTACTCAAAATCATCATGTACTCATGTTCAGTCAACCTATCGAAGGTTCTCGAAGTTCCTCGAATTTTCTTCAAAGAAATATTTCTCAATTATAATTAGATGTATCGTGTTTCGGAATAAAATTCTTATTACTATCCGTTGGGTGTTAAGGTTTAATCCCAGGTAATCGATTTCGAAATTAGTTTTTGAGGTGAGTCTTTTCGTATACATAAGATAGCCTAAAACATTTTCGGTTTTGTTATACAATATTACCACTAGGATGAAGCCAAACAAGCGTAATTTTGTGAGTTGTGAGTAGCAGAATTTCGGTCGCAGAAAATCTGCTACATTCGGTTTCATACAAAAGTCCTATTTGATTCACACGGCAACGCAAAATGAGTTGTGTTTTTTGTTTGTAACGATTTTCTGCGACCGAAATTCTGCGACTCACGACTCAAAAAATTACGCTCGTTTGGCCTCAGCCTTATACAAATTTCCATTACTTCTACATTTTTGCACATCAACGTTTATTTTCATTTCAAACCAGTAATTGCCTTTAATTAAACTTAATTCCTCTTACAAAATCAGAAACATTCTGAACTCCAATATCGCTAAATACAATATTACTTCAGCTGTTACCAAGACCTTCAATAATTGTAGCAGACGGTTGGCAATGCTTTACGTGACCAGAAACTGCTAACTTATTTAGCAAATAGCCATCGGTTGCACAATTAAAGCAATTCTACCTGTCTGCAAAAGCGTGACTATCGGACGCTTCCAGTAATTATAAGATATTGTTCCTGGGGATTTGGAGTACAATAGTGTTATGGTTTTGACGGGTAATTAAACTTTGTGGTCTATTTATGTATGTGTGTGTTATCTTACTGTTGTACACATCAAACAGTCGTATTTGTGTGCTTAAGTGTAGTAGCATTGCATCATCAGTTTGTACTTGAATATCTGTCACGGAACTTATCTTTAAGTATAATTAATTCTTAATAGGTCTATTTAAGTCCTTTGTTTATTATTTTACGAATTCCAAATTAATTGTTTGATAAACTTATTTCACTGAAAACCTTCAAGTAACTGAAGGTAAAACAACTTAGTTTATTCCTAAACTAATATCAATGTTCACTTCAACCCATACCAATTTCTTCAAACACAAATTAAATACAATCTAGAATCAGAAAAATTCAAAATTCATCAATGATATTTTCAAAGTAATCTTAAGTTACCGTTGTGGAGGATCTAACGTGACTATGGATGTGCCCATAACCTTAATTTACCCATGACTTCACTCATTTCTCCTATATGTAGTCCCTATATACTCAACCAATATACATATTATAATCCCTTATGTACCCCTCTCTCTACATATATACTTCCTATTGTACGACACCTCCTTTATATACTTATATATATATCTCTATGTCGTCTCCAATTAATTTCCCCTATATACTTACTCATGTAAATTACCTTATTTTTCCCTTATATACCTAGCTTAAATACTTTCTTATGAACTCCCTTGAACACTTTGACTTCGCAGACTTTGACTTTGTAAACTTTGAATTTAGCCTACTCTGAATTTACAGACTGTAGACTTTGCGGACTTCAGACTTTAACTTTGTCTTCGCATTTAACTTTCGAAATGCAGACTTTTGGCACTGCAGATTACAAAAAAAAACTACTGATTCCGGAGTTATCACTTTGCAGTTGGTAGACTTTGAGTTTGCAGACTTTGATTTTGCCGACTTTGAATCCGCAGAGTTATCAGAGTGCAGACTTTGTAGACTGCAGCTTTTGACTAGTGACGTTGCAGACTTTAACTTTGCAAAGTGACTATGCTGATTTTAAATTTGACTTAAATTTGCAAACTGCAGACTATGCATATTACCGACTTTGCAGACTGCTGATTTTGTTTGTTAACAAAAACCTGCTGACTTCGCGGAATTTCACTTTACAGACAGCAGATTTTTAATTTGCAGAGTTTTAAATCGTAAAATGACTATGCTGACTTTAAATTTTACTTAAATATGCAGTTTGTAGACTTTGCAGATAACAGACTTTGTAGACTGCAGACTTTCAGTTCGTCAACTTTGTAAAATGCAGATTTTGACTTTGTTAGCAAAAATCTGCTGACTTCGTAGAATTTCACTTTACAGCAACTTTGAATTGATAAAATGACTCTACTGGCTTTAAATACTTAAATTTGCAGAGTTGCAGAATGTATGTACCTACATAGTAGCTTAGAAAAGTTCCACTGGTTATTGTCTGACCTAGAATAGAATAGTCTAGTGCTTTAACCACTGGTCCAACATTTATTATTATTTAATTCAATTTGGTTAATTTCTTGGCATGCCTATCAAGAAACGCCATTAAAAAAAATAACAGACCGAATATATTATCTTCTTCACCTTTAAGTTTAATATAAATCGGTCATTGGCTCTTTTCAAGATCGATTGGCCATCGCAATCTCCGCTCATTCTGACCGGTGATTGCAAATTCCATTTGACGTGAGCACTGGCCTCCGACCAATTTTGATTATTGCTATGGTCTATCTGGATAAATGCCTTTAAGTCGTCAAACGTTTGTGGTGGGACGCATGTGCGGCTGGTAAAGGCATTTTGATGTTTGGGACAATGTTTGTCTGCGTTTTGAAAATATTTACTGTTGAAGTCTGTAACTAAAAATATTGATTTATTATTTGCACTTTATACTATTAGAAAATAAAGTATTAATTTGTTAATTAATGCTTTTAGCGTGGTAGTCTAATAGTATAAATTCAAGTTAAAATACAGCAAACACAAATACTTACTCTAAACAACAACATCAGCACTACATTTAATTTTGGAGTATACTATTATTTACAAAAGCTTATTATCAATCGTATATTAAGACAGTAATATTTCAATAGCAAGCTAAATTATCTAGCAAAGACAAAGCGTATACTGTCAAATAACGTGTTTAACTAAGACAAACAAAGAAACAACATCAATTATCTAGCGAGTTCAAATTTGCTATTCCTCCCTTGTTCTACCTCAGTCGAATTAAGCAAGCTAATCTAATCTGGTTTATCAATACCATTACTTTCAACGTTCGCCCCAAACGCAATAATTTACTGTGGCAATTCCGTCACAGTTTGATAATTTCCCATTTTTATGGATGGAACCCCTATAAAATTTATGATGTCGTAATACTGAATATTCGCGCGTCGCGATCCTATAATTGATACGTTGCCGTTTAGGCACATCCCACTTGGCAATAAAGAGAAGTGAAACGTAAAGTTTTTTCTGAACTGCCAGCCAGTGGGCTGCCTAATTGTTTAGTTCTTATCGCCCAGAAGTTTTCCAGCCAATAACATGATTGGGTCGTATGATCGCATAAAATATAGACATCGTAAAGATACATAAAGGACAATTATCTGGAAAAGTAGGCCTTGTATTTATTTGGTTATAGGAATATTCGGAAAGGGGAAACACGTCTTGGAAAGATAAGGAGGCATATAAAATTGTATAAGTTATCTCCTAATCATGACTTCAAGCGGAAAATTAGTAAGTAGGAAAATAAAATGTGTATATTTCATTACGCTAACGATCTTCGATGAAACATAAATGCAATTAAATACTCTTGTGGATTTTAATTAAGTTTTTGTCAGTTAGAAGGTCACAACACTAAATTAAAAGCTTATTAGAAGACTGTATTTAAATAATTAAATCATATTGTATTGGCATGTTTAGCAATAATTTTACACCAAAATTACTTTTCAACCTTCCTTACAAACCAAAAATAAAAAAAATCACAAAACTTTTAAGCATTGTTTATATCGATGATTTTATAATTGTTACAAGTTGTAAACAGCTACATTTAACGCCTACAATACAAGATATTGTATCTATTCGTAACTAAGTCTGTAGTTTGCTCAGTAGATCTGATTAGCCCGTCACTGTTTGTGAACGTTCGTCAATATTCCTTGTGAAACACGGAACTGTTTGTTCTGGTGGATTTACTCGATTCTGCTACATTAGTGGCAATCTGATTATGTAGTTTTAGTGTTTTTATTACTGCCTAGATCAGGATATTTAGTTATTAGTTCTGTTAAACATTATTTCTTGTTGATTTTTGTATTAATTTTATACAGTTTTATGTACTTCTATCTTCACTGTTTTAACTTTGATTGGTCACCGGATTTTGATTGGGGTAATCATGAAGGTATTGTAAATGACTTTCCAAATCTTTGAGTACATATAAATAGAGCAAGAAAATTACATGATGTTTACTTAATATTGTAAGATTTATAATACTAATAAAATCACTCGTAAAGTAACCAAACCAATCACTTATCAAATAAATTTACTAGTAAAAATCCACCCAAAACTCGAAAATAAATCTCAATTTAGTTAATTCGCCGTGTCGCATAACACACGCGAGTCACGTAAGGCAATTGATAAAGGGTGCAGATAGACTAAGAGCCGGAGTCTACTTGATTAACATCGCAGTTATAAAGGCTGAGATGTATTATGTCAATGCTAGATGCAGTGGATAAGAAAAATGTTATGCTATGAAGCTTGATTTGGGGGTTTTGGAAGATATGAAAAAAATATGGAAATTTTGGTAAGCTATAGGTACTTTTTCTCTTGTACACGTCTAATGGTTGCTATTGCCATTAAATAAACTAAAACTTATAGGAAAAGGCAGTTTCAAAAGTAAAAAGGTGAGATATGTTCAAGAACCACATCCAATCAAAATGAGTTCTGTCAATCTGTCTTGTCCATAGTTGAACGCAAGCACAACAAAATCCAGCTTTTACTGTAACACGCGTCTTTCAGTCTAGAGCTCTCGGTCTAAGAGTACAATTCTGCGTCAGACTGACACTGAAACATTCGACATGAGCCCTCTTGGATGAATGGGAATTGTCTGACTGAGTTGAATGTACGGAGTAGATGGAAATATAGCAAGAGATGTGAGCGAGCATGTAATTTGCAATAGTGGTGCTAGATTAAGTACGGTTTTTATGAGTAAATGTCGTTTGAGTGGTATTGTTTTTTTGTGATTAGGTGGTAATTTATTGTAGTTGATTTTTGTATTGTATTTTACAGAGAAGTAATTGAAAATTATGTGATGATTGTCGACAAACTTCTTCCTCAACCCGGTTAAAATTAATCCACACTAAATGGTATTTAAGTTGTTGAAGCCGTTTTGTCGTGAAAACGTGACGAAATTAACTTTTGCCTTCGTAATAGGAGTAAAAGGTGTTTTTGAATAAGTATGAAGAAATTGTAGTGTTATGATACAAAGGGTAAAATAGACAAATATGCAAGAAGAAGACATGCTATACCAACTGAAAATATAATTGGAATCAGACCATAGTGATGATGATGATTATAGCTTTCCTGTTACTGAACATAACATAAAATAAATGCAAACGATTAAAATACAGTACGTGGTAAGGTTAAAAGATGGACAGTTAACAGTGCATTCGATTTAACCTCAAATTGGAAACTGTTATAATAAATTCAGAAAATGCAGAGAACAGAATAAAAATAGTAAAATTAACCACCAAACGAATTGTATGTAATCCGATGCATGTACAATATTCACAATTGTTTTGAGGTTTGTGAATATAATATTCGTATTTTTTGTGAAATAATATATGTTTGTTTGCTAAATAAATACCTGAAAAATCACAAAATTTATTTTGACGCCATACAATTCAGGGTAAAATACATTAAAACTGTTTTCATTTTATCAATAGAAACTAGAAAAAAAACACATTCAATGACTTAAATAGACAGCATAAAAATAAAAAACTATTTTGATAAGCAAAATTGAATAGTGTTTTTTTTTCTACATTGAAATAGCAACTAAAAAATAATATGGATGATATAACTTTGTTAAACAATCCTCATGGAAATTCCTCAAGCGAAATTCTGTCATTACTTTTGGGAAAAAAAACATGGCTGTTTTTTCTTCTTAGGGAAATAAAAATTGCTACAAGTCTTAAAATATTATGATACATTTACAACGCCCTCAGCTTGGCAATGAGCAAGGAATAAATTAACCTGAACGACCTTTACAGCAGCTAGTATGTTATAAATTCAGTACATCCGTTCGTGTATTGCAGAAACAGAACTTTTTAATGGTTGTTCATATATTTCCTCTTTAACAGGCTACAGAATTATAGAATTATCTCCTTTTTCATTTGCAACCTTATCTTCATTACCTCAAGGTTGATTTTCAGTTGTTGTATTAGCATCTTTTTTAAAAGTGTTAATTAACTGTGTTAGTGCATTCGGATAGGAATGCGAGTTTTATTGAAACTTGTAGTTCGGTTTGTAGCAATTACGCTTGTTTTGTTTACGAAGAAAATTTTTATTTGTTAGTTCAGTATCTTTTATAGCTGTATTCGTTTATTGGGACAGTATTTATTTGTGTACCATTTGCTCTTTACTGCATCCGAAATTGGTCACTTCAGTGCACGAAAATGTATGCTATTTTACTGGTTAGTTATAAATTTCGAACATTTTAACAAACAAAGAAGAATTTCGATGTTCTGTAAAATTCTTCTGATAATAGGTTCTACAATAGACACATGTCATCAGATATAAACCAGTGGGAGTCTTACTCGCGCTTCGTGCGCGGATTATGGGTTAAAAAAATCATTACCTACGTTTTTTCATGAGTGCCCACTTAAATTTTTTATTTATTATATTTTAGTAATAATGTCGTAAAAATGGCCACGGAATCATGGAATTGGAATCATGGCTCACGAGATACAGCCTAGTGAGAGACGAACAGTCCGACAGCGGAGTCTTAGTAGTAGGTTCCCATTTTACCCTTTGTGTATAGAACCCAAAAACCCAAAAAAGTTAACAATTGCATCTACAATCTTCTTGTATCATCATCCAGAAGAATCAAACATTTCTGAACTACATCTTTGAACTAAAAGCACGAAGGAATCGAAACTCCTAAACAAAATAAGAGCATTAAGTTCCTGAGTACCCCTGAAGCACTATGAATTACGCCGTCGTGTTCCAACTAACTGCAACAAGGAAAATGTTCAAACTAATGTTTTATAGACTGTAAGACGTTTAGGGAACACTAAACAGTTTCTTCTTAGAACTTGATGGAGGAACAGTTGAGTAATGTCTTCGATTTATTAAAAGTTTGAATGATTTTTGAATATCTTTATATAATCAGCTTGTACAGTCAACAGCAAGTCACGGTACCCGAATCTGTCAAATTTTACCGGTCAAACATTAACCTACCTCCAATGTGATAAGGTTGAAAATCTATTGCAGTTTGATAGATTGTGGTAACTTGATGTGCTATCGTCGGTACTTTGCGATTTGAGACTCAATGAGGAATAAGCTCCTTAAGGGGTTGGGAACAAAGCTGATAGTTGAAAAAAAAATTTAAACAAACAATATTAAAAAGATATCATGAGTGCCATAGATTTTGGGGTCTCTAATGGGGGCTAATATTTTTTGATAGTTTAATATTAGAAGTCCCAAGCAAGTCATTTTAGAGGCTAAGAGGTCAATATTATTATTCTTGTGTATTTGACCTTGATGGGAAAGTGATCCAGGGTGAGATTTACTAAGAGCACTTTCTAAGTCAAAGTCAAAAGCATTTATTGAAAGTAGGCTAATTAGATTAGCACTTTTTCACGTCAAATTTTACAAAGGACAGCACCCCCAAAAGCGCCCCCCATTCATGCCATTTGCCATGTCTAATTGTCATTTTATGGCAATAGACATAAATTGTGAATCTGGAAAGCTACTTATTAAAATTTGCAGTTGCAATAATATTTTGACTGACACTTAACACATTACAACGAAAGCACTAAGTTATAAATTCCAGAAAATTCCTCCTTGTTTAAGTCGCTTCCACCTGAGCTTTTATGTCGAGTTTCAGCTATAAGAGCTACTAAGAAGACGTTATAATTAAAATAAAGCTATTTACAGCGAGCATAATACACTTAACATATTATGATAGAAATATTTAGGTGTGTTAGGTATTCCATGAAGAACTAAACACGAGATACAGGTCAGATGGGTAGTCGCTCCATATAAAACATTGGTGCTCAGTTGGTTATCTATTTAGACTGAAGCTTCAGTCTTCACCTTCATGAAGTTTATCATAATGTTATACTTGGGTAAGACTCGTTATATTTAAGTAGGTGCCTATCAGATTTTTGTAAATTCACTCCCATTCTCAGTAAACCAACGGAGAACTAGATCATACTTTCTTTAATTAAAAATATATTAAAAGAAAAGGTTTTTTTCATTACACTCAATAAATTATTTTTAGAAAAGCTTTAAATGAAAATACCTTTTAAATAAAACACAGAAAACATTCATGTAACATGTTAACATCAAACTCTTTGTGAACACTTTTCTTCAGCCAGCAATGTTTCTTTGTAGACGTTCAAGGCGTCTGAAAATAGCTAAAGAATCTCCCATCCCAGGCTTCAATAATGTATTTATTTACACGAAAAATATACGAAATAAAATATTGTGTTAGACTATTGTCAGAAAGCACTCTCATTTGACATGTCACAGAAGATCGAATTACGTTTCACTCCACTGGTCTAGGTTCAGCATAAAGAACTAGACCTAAAGGCGATTTTAGACTAGCGCTTATTACGCGCGCAATCGATCATTTCATATCTACCCGTAGTCACGCGCAATTTCATCATCAACTACGTTGGAGTCAGCTTCGATGCCTATATGTACCTCTATAACCTAGTTACCCGGGTAACCCTATACTCTGAGTAAGACTGGTTGTCAGATTTACTGGCTTCTGACTACCAAAGATGTTCAGCCTTAGCTGAGACCGATGTTGTTTTTAATAAGCTGTACAGATTTCAATCATCGACGAGCTCATAGTTAAGTTGCTTGACTGTCTGTGATGTACTTTCAAAAATAAGCTAATACGCGCGTATAATACGCAGTCTGAAACCGCTCTCAGCAGTCTGTGGTCTTACCTCGAATAATGTAACAAGCAAACATTTTCTAACAGCAAAAATGTTTAGAAGATTGCACGCGATTAAAGATGCTGTATTTTTTAAACGTGGAGTGCATAAATGAAATACTTGGTTGCAAGATTGCTTTTTAGGGTTCCGTACCCAAAGGGTAAAACGGGACCCTATTACTAAGACTTCGTTATCTGTCTGTCCGTCTGTCTGTCTGTCTGTCTGTCTGTCTGTCTGTCTCCAAACTGTATCTCACTAACCGTGATAGCTAGAAAGCTGAAATTTTCACAAATTATGTATTTCTGTTGG
>NWSH02000519.1:15741442-15767934 GCA_002382865.2 Heliothis virescens | reverse complement strand
GCAAGAAATTGAGGAGCTAGCGGATAACTGACAGACTTATGGACTGACCAACCGAGATTACGTTGTGGATGTGTGACCATTTATCTATAACATATAGAAGTAAAGTTCGTGTCGTTGTAGGAATTTTTAATCTAATCAACCGACTTGGAAAGTTATTATAAAAATAGAAAGTCACTTTATCCGGGTGGAACCACGGGAAACAAATACCATAGTCTGACCAAAGCCGTCATCTCAACATCTTATACCGCTGCTGCGACTCATCAGAAGCTAAAAAGTCTGTCAAACAGTCTTACCAAAGAGTAACACGGTGCTCAGGTGACTGTGACGGTCACATAATTTCGGTTAGACTGCAAGTCAACACCAATATGGTTATGAAAATGCTAAGTGGATGATGATGTGAGGATGGACGTATAATTTCAAATGTATGCGACAATTTTTGCATCGTCCACCTATCACACGCGGAATATTGCACAACATAGACTAATATTTAGGTGGCTTCTCAAGATTTGATGCAGAAAAGGAACGGCAGTGGACTATAGGAGCTAAGTAATTATAACTTCATTTTTGGTGGGAAATCATCAAGTGACNATGCTAAGTGGATGATGATGTGAGGATGGACGTATAATTTCAAATGTATGCGACAATTTTTGCATCGTCCACCTATCACACGCGGAATATTGCACAACATAGACTAATATTTAGGTGGCTTCTCAAGATTTGATGCAGAAAAGGAACGGCAGTGGACTATAGGAGCTAAGTAATTATAACTTCATTTTTGGTGGGAAATCATCAAATGACCTACGGTAACCGGCAGTTGGCATTCGACACCCAGCGCCCCTGGTGTCTTCCACGTTCACCGCTGTGTCTGATGTTTGAGGTACGAACTCTCAATCGCTCGACCGCCTCCTTCTCTAGCATGACTGCTTCGCTGAAGGAGGCGAAAGCATCCCACTCGCTTTCACTTCGGAATATGGCGTAGATTGGGCGCGGAAGATCGCCGCCACAATTACCAGCATAAAGAAACGGCGGTACTCCTCCCAAGTAGAGCACACCTCAACCGTGTGTTTCATCGTGTTCTCCGGTCTGTCTGCGGTGCACTGGTGACACCCGGGTGCCACCTCCCACTCGTTACATCATGGCATTAAGTCCGCCTATGTACATTTTTAATGTTGCATAAAGTTAAATAAATAAATAAATTGATCCTCCAATTAAGTGAGGTACAGGACCGTGTCAACCCCTAAGAGTTGGTAAAGATGCGATGAAGAGGTCCACGCGACCGATCTATCGCACGTAACAAAAGACGTCTGGATTAAATTTGTGCATGTACAGTAGATCTCCAGTGAAGGAAGGATTGCTAAGCTCTCAAGCTTTTGTGCTGTTGTAATACGTTGCTAATAGTAGAACTTCATCCGTAGTATGACACCCTTTTAACTTTAAACGTCTGCTTTTTAGTGGACAAAATGTCAGCTTTCACTTATACTCGACAATATCACACATAAAGTGATTGAAATGGTCTTAAGATACTAATCGGATTCAAGCTACCAATGTGACGTAAAAGGAAGACCATGGTTTCAGTTAGGAATATATGTTTGCAAAAATAATAGCACATTTTCGGTAACTGAATGAATGATATCAAAGTTAGTTACCTGAAGGCGTTGTTTTAGGCGCTCCACCCATTNAATTGCTAAGCCCTCAAGCTCTTGTGCTGTTGTAATACGTTGCTAATAGTAGAACTACATCCGTAGTATGACACCCTTTTAACCTTAAACGTCTGCTTTGTAGTGGACAAAATTTCAGCTTTCACTTATACTCTCCTGGATTAACAGAGAATATAGTCTTCTGTCAGCGACAATATCACACTTAAAGTGATTGGAATGGTCTTAAGATACTAACCGGATTCAAGCTACCAATGTGACGTAAAAGGAAGAGCATGGTTTCAGTTAGAAATATATTTTTGCAAAAATAATAGCACATTTCGCTAAAACACGTTTGATCGTCCTGGTAACTGAATGAATGATATCAAGGTTAGTTATCTGACGGCGTTGTTTTAGGCGCTCCATCCACTGCAATGCGCTCCATCGCATAGCGCGGGATGGCAGATTTTACCATTGAATGCGAGTATCTCAATTTATACGATCACAANTTCAGCTTTCACTTATACTCTCCTGGATTAACAGAGAATATAGTCTTCTGTCAGCGACAATATCACACTTAAAGTGATTGGAATGGTCTTAAGATACTAACCGGATTCAAGCTACCAATGTGACGTAAAAGGAAGACCATGGTTTCAGTTAGAAATATATTTTTGCAAAAATAATAGCACATTTCGCTAAAACACGTTTGATCGTCCTGGTAACTGAATGAATGATATCAAGGTTAGTTATCTGACGGCGTTGTTTTAGGCGCTCCACCCACTGCAACGCGCTCCGTCGCATAGCGCGGGATGGCAGATTTTACCATTGAATGCGAGTATCTCAATTTATACGATCACAACACACTGCCATCGCGGAAATGTGCGGGAAGGCACCTCGCGCGCAGTTTCTTCCAATCTGCGCGGTAACGCGGGGCGTGCCGCGGGATATAACCGACAACACAGTGAACACATGAGTTTACTTAGCGCGAGCTCGTCACAATCTGCATCACCACGCGGGGGAGCAAATTACACCGCTAAGGCAGATCTGTGCCTCCGTCACTGCGCGTGCGCCTCGTCTTGTGTTTGACTGTGACTCATAGAAATCGTGAAATACTTATATTTATATGAAAATTCTTAACTTGTGCGTTTTCAGAGACTGGGACAGAGCATTTGATGTGTGCATGGTTTTAAATCGCGCCAGCTCTACTACTACAACGCTACTTCAGCTTGCATCTTGAGTCTGGGCCTGTTTCTAGAATCATTAGGGGTTACATGTTTTACATCACTCTAAAATGTGTTTAAGAATAAAAATGCACCAAAAAAGTACCAATCCACAGTCAAAGTAGCTTTTATGCTACCACATTTCTGAAAGATAAGCTAAAGTGCCAAAGCANGCAGATCTGTGCCTCCGTCACTGCGCGTGCGCCTCGTCTTGTGTTTGACTGTGACTCATAGAAATCGTGAAATACTTATATTTATATGAAAATTCTTAACTTGTGCGTTTTCAGAGACTGGGACAGAGCATTTGATGTGTGCATGGTTTTAAATCGCGCCAGCTCTACTACTACAACGCTACTTCAGCTTGCATCTTGAGTCTGGGCCTGTTTCTAGAATCATTAGGGGTTACATGTTTTACATCACTCTAAAATGTGTTTAAGAATAAAAATGCACCAAAAAAGTACCAATCCACAGTCAAAGTAGCTTTTATGCTACCACATTTCTGAAAGATAAGCTAAAGTGCCAAAGCATACCAAAGCATGCACAACTCCATCTTTGATTATAAATGATAACTAATTGCTCAGCTAATTCTCAAATTTGACGTTAATATTCGAAAACTCATTTAGAGGGAGTCGTTTCAAATTTGGCTTAACACTCTAAATTTTCTTTGCATCGAGAATTCGAGATAATAATATCGCGGGATTTTTATGTGGCACAGCGAACTGATAAACAGTATTAAAATATCTATAGAAACATTACATTCTGTGTTACAACATGGTTCATTACAGAAAATGCACAGCTCCATCTATTAATTTGAATGGTAATTAATTGGTTGGTGGAAACCACTCCGTCTGTATTGTCAAATTAAATTTAAGTTATATATCATAGATGGAGCCGCCTTTAACTTGGTTAAACACAGTTTACAATTTTTTTATTTTTCTTCCCAAGTTACTTATAGATAAGGCGTGATTTTTTTATTAAAGATTGATGATAGCCCGATCAACTAATACGCAACATTCAGATATATATTGTTAGATCACTTGCGGTTACATAAAGGTTAACAGAAACAATGGTTCATTGCTAATGCCCCTTAGGTAATAGCGTGATAATATATAGCCTATGTGTTGCACCGGTCTCCAGGTAATATTCATGCAAAATTTGGTTGAAATCCATGCAGTACTTTTCGAGTTTATCCGTAACAAACATACAGACAAACAGACAAACAGACATACAGACAAAAATTCTAAAAACCATATATTTGGGTTCAGAATCGATTATAGATCACGCCCAAAGTATTCTTTTAAAAAAATATTCAATGTACAGTTTTGACTTTCCTACGATTTTATTATATGTATAGATATCAGAATACAGTATATAAGTATTTTCAAAATATAAATGAGATGCATTTCTCACATTTTGTTAGCGTAACCTACAAAAACAACTCTTTATAAATAATCTGACAAATATCATGCTTAGTTACCGCATAACTATTATTTTCTCTTCCTACGAAAACTGTTCAGTTTTCAAACAATAGTTGTGTACGTAATTGGTGTAAAAGTATGGCGCTAATGCCATTCTCTTTTAGACGAGTCTAGTACAGACAACATATTATAAAGCTTCCACAATCTGTCATGTTTCTGCAATAGATATTCAACCTTATCACAATAGTGGAAGGTTTATATTCGGTGAGTAAAAGTTGACAGATTTGGGTAGGTTGACCTGCTGGCGTCTGTACAATCCCGACATTGCTATTCGCTCGCCGTACTGCGCTCATGCTATTAAAGTTACGTCCACTAGCTTTAGATTTTCTTTTGTTTTATTTTGGGTAGTGTATTTTAGTTTTGAGCTTTAGAGTAAATGGGAATATAATTTTAATCTAAAAATAACTTCTTCTCCGTTTATGTAGTTGTAGGCGAGAAGAGTGAATGTCAAAAACGTGGGAAAAGCATTTCGATGTCTTCCACAAGTATAATAGATTAATTATTTCAAAGAAAATAAAAAAATATTATTTAAATCAAACAAATAATAAAGCTCAGAACAGAGCATTCTTCAACAGCTCTTCTTCAAATGTTTTCATTAAAATAATTTGTTATATTAGAGTAGAACAATAATTGCCATTTGGTTTAAACAGAAAACTAATTATAATATAATCAAGACTGCCAAGACTGATAAATACTGCAGATCGTTCTCGATTTTACTACTAATATAAAATCAATAACCAACCATATTCACCAACAATTAAGGTCTAATTTAGGCTGTAACATCAAAACTGTTCCTCAAATACCTAACTTGCCAAAACCAGGGTGAATATCGAAGACAAGAATTTATCACTTCACACATGACTGACCATAACCTATCTGTCGGTCTGTCGGTCTCAATATGAGCCGAATGACTGTTTTATTACTGTGTTTACGACTATATTTTATGGCACCGTAAATATGTATTGATATGTTGACACGTATAATATTGATTATATGGACTTACGTGCCAGTATATATCTGGTATATAGGAAATTAGATTTGTATATGGGGAAGGGGCCGAGTGACATCTCTTCGGTTTCTATAGTAAGGATTCTATTATAGAGTCATCAAGGTAAAAAGTTTTGTTCTAATCGAAAAATTAATCGATGCTAATCTATACTTATATAGCCGTGGTGGCCTAGTGGGTAAAGCACCAACCTCTCAAGTATGAGTGTATGGGTTCGATCCCAGGTCAGGCAAGTACTAATGCAACNCAAATTATCACTCAGTGTACTGGATAAATGTTATCATGAATTTCGTCAGTGGTATTTCATAATATAATTTATCTGCTTTATATCACGTACCAATAATAAATCATAAGCATAGGCGATAAAGTACCAACCTCCAACCAGTAATATTATATGAACTATCTAAGTATATCTTAGATACCAATGGCTGATAAAAGATGAAAGAAAACATCTTGAGGAAACCAGGACTATAAAGTCTGAAATCACCAACCCGCATTGAGCAAGCGCTTAACGCTTAACGCTCAATCCTTCTCCGTGTGAGAGGAGGCCTGTGCCCAGCAGTGGGACGGTAAAAAGGCTACTAAAAAAAAAATATCTATACTTAATATTATAAAGCTGAAGAGTTTGTTTGTTTGAACGCGCTAATCTCAGGAACTACTGTTCCGATCTGAAAAATTCTTTCAGTGTTAGATAGCTCATTTATCGAGGAAGACTATAAGCTACTTTTTATTTGGGTGCGCCGAGTAGTTCCCACGGAACGCGGGTGAAAGCGCTGACAGAAGCTAGTGATATCATGAAAGACTTGAATCTATAAAGATTCGTTAGACGATTACCTATCCAAGAAAGATTTTACATACATGAACGACTTTACGAACATGAATCTATCATTTAAACTTGTTAATAGTATCTTCCCTCGTAATTACTCAACTGAATCCCCGTTAATCTTAATTACTCACTGTTGTTCTACATAAAGAAACTGTTAGTACGTACGTTTCAACGAGTAGATGGTAACATTCGCTTAGTCTATATTGTACGAGTGTTGTGTTTGCTTTGAGTGTAAGTCATAAGCGAGTAACGACAACCTTGAAGTAGTATAAGATGAGATTTTTTTAAGTGTAAAGATATTTTATCGAGTACTTTTACACAATAGTCATATAAAATCTATACTAATATTATAAAGCTGAAGAGTTTGTTTGTTTGTTTGAATGCGCTAATCTCAGCAACTACTGGTCCGATTTGTAAAATTCTTTCAGTGTTAGATAGCCCATTTATCGAGGAAGGCTATAGGCTACTTTTTATCTGGGTGCGCGCACTAGTTCCCACGGGAGAGCGGGTGAAACCGCAGGCGGAAGCTAGTAAATAATAAGCTAGAAAAATAAGAAAAAAAAAACAACATTAACAACCCTTTTTTTCGTAAATACCGTTTACTTTGTTCTACTATTGAGGTAAGTAAAAATGACAATAAGGTTTTAAGATCTAAATAAATCAGAACACAATAGCTCAGTTGCTTTTAAAAAAACTGGCTAGAAAATTGATAATAAGAAGTGAATCACTTAAACATAGGTACTATAAATCGTGGGCTGCAGCCGTCTTTAAAACCATCGTTCCCGCTCATAGCTTGGACTACACCCGCCCACTCACACGAACAAACAAATTTAAACGTTATGACTATTATAATAGAACTTTCTAGGCTTTTATGTGCGTATGAGCAAAGCTTGTCTGTTTGTCAGTCCCTTTGTTACGCGGAGAATATTATTATGATGTAAATGAGAGGTCTAAATGTAGTAACTGAGGTCACGACTGATGTTAATGAAATGATGGGAGTGCTTTCTGGGATTGTAGAATTAGACAAGCTGAGATTTTTGTACTAAATGGAGTAAATTTGCAAAATATTATGTGAAAAATTGAGAGTACTCACGTTTTCAAATATTTCGCGTAAAACGTTTTTTACGGAATATTTGAAAACGTGGAACCTGACGTCACGTCAAAAAGAGTACAATCCCTACATATGTACCTGTGAACTATCTATTATTTGTTCTTTACCGTGGATAAATCTGTACTAAAAATTCATCGAATATAGATCTATCTAGCCTTATCTTTAAAGCAAGTTCGTTCCTCTCATATATTTGCACTGAAAGTAAGCGTTCAATTTCTGACTCAGAAAACAAATGACAGTGTCAAATAAACTGAAAATTAATTTCACAATCTCCGAACAGAAATTAATTATAATGATATAACAGGAACGGCGTCCAATTAAGCTAAAACGTTAGTGGCAGATTGACCGGCACAACAAAGGCTTAGAATACAACTCTCTAGCCGGTCCGTCCGTCGATCCGTCCGTCACTATTGTTTCACTGATGACGTGATTACGTCCCGTCAAATGACGAGATTGGAACCAAATGGGATCGCAGATATTAGGTATAATGTGTTTGTTATTATCCGGTATAACCCTGAATATTATGTCAAAGAAAAAAATAATGCAGTGATTAATTTGTAAGAAAAGGTGTAAAAGCAGGATACGCAAAAAAAAATATGTTTTAAAAATTGGATCGAGTATGCAGTACTCGCCCCTTCACAGCTAGGCAAAAAGGACATGAGGCAATATAATAGAGAACGGGAACATAAATAACAAATGACGAAGACGGAAGACATAATATTCATGCTACCATCTTGCTATTGGATATAAGTATTCCATACATACAAAAACATATCTGTATACTGGCATTTGTAATTAAAGGTCTGTTGACCAACAAGGCTAATGACAATAAAATAAGCTAAAGAGCATTCAAACTAAAATAACCGTAGTAAAATAACACCCAAATATAGTTTGTTGCAAAACTATTTCAAAAAGGTTTTTGCATACCGACCCTTGTTTAGACAGCAATTTTGTTAAAAGGGTCACCACTTTGGTGCCCTAACATTTTTTAGATTAAAAATGTTTGCCTGTGCCCTAGGCGGGAATATATTAAACGTATTTTTCTCACCTTGTTGAACTAAAGAGTTTGAGATGCCAACATTTTTACGTGAAGGTTAAAAACAAATATAAAGAATTACTCGATTAGGTACTCTCACGGAGGACGGAAATATGGGTACTCTAGTCCTAGTCCTGTTATCTTCAAGATGTTTACCATTCCTTAATTTATACCCAACGCCCAGGAATCGAATACGCATACTCATATTTAACATTAAAGACGCTGGTGCTTCAACCACCACCACGACTACAAGATAATCGTAACGACAAAAAAATAATTTAGAAGAGTTAAAAATATTTTTTCACTTTATTATGGTATTCGATATGTACATAATTTAAGCTGCACTAACATTTGCCACACAAAGAGGCTTTGCAAATCCAGGAATTCTTTCACAAGCACAAAACCAAATCCCCGAATTCCATTAGACTATAACATTATCAGTAGAAAACCTCTAAGAAGTTCTAAATAAAACAGCAAACCGGACTATAGAATGTTCTTGATTTTAGGACCTTCGAGAATCTTCGAAGCAAAAAAAACATAACAAAACAAACCAATGGAAAGAAAACCAATCAACAGTACACTCGATGCCTCAAATAGGCGATTTATTGCCAAATTGAGGTCACAATAGGTCGGGAGAAAGCTCAGTTGAAAGGATAGTTTATCAGGGACCCCATTATAGCTGGGCAGCCATTGTTGAACGGACGCTCCGCTTGTTTTGGTACTTAATTTAATTTGCTCCGGAAGGGTGTATTATATTTTTCTTTCGTAAATTGTAGTGTGTTATGCTTTTAATTTTATTTAATGTCTTTAAGACTATTGTGTTGTGCACAATTTATTATTTTGCTCGCTTGTAAAATCCATTGTTCGAAAAGTCTACGGAGTTTTTGATATTTCAAACCATTGAAAAAGACTTCTTTAAGAATCTTGCAGTGTTAATTAGCTAGGTACTTCATTCACTTCTCTAACTATTGATCAAATAGAAACCACAAACAAGAATTGGGAAACCGTCTTCTTTACTCGTTATTTTATAAATAAGGTCTTATTCACATGAATAAGAGCCTTGCAAATAACATTTAAAACTCCATCCAAAGATAGCCATTTCTATATCAAATCAATAAAAGGAACCGTCTTTACAAAATACCTATGAATATTATATGTCCTTTGTACTCGATGTTTGCACTCCCAACCTTGCCGATCGCCTGTCAAGCGAAACGTAACAGATGGGCCCCTCTCGCTTAAGAAATAAATGTTTACATGTAGAAAAAAATGCTTAGGGTTCAAATTGAATAATAGCTCCCAATAAGGGTTTGAAATTGAGGAAAAGCGCCATGCTGCGAGGGTCGAGGTACTTGACAGGTTTTCGTAAGAAAAAATATATCGGAAGAGATAACTTTAGACAGTGAAATGGAATTTTTGTACGATTTTTCCCATGGTAAGGAATTGATTGTATTTTTTTTCCTTATAATTTTTTCTGCATAATATTTGCTCAATACGCAATTTAATACGATACTTTTCTTTCAAATCAATTATGTCAAAACTGATAAACTGGCCAGCCAAATTCCACGTCAACGGCTCGATACAAACATCAGGCTATAACAGTATGTCACTATAAACTGACACAATAGCCACTATCATCCACCCTATAACTTACGTCACTTGACGTATCCCACTAGCCCTAAAAACCATACCACGAAATTCCCCTTAAACCGGACACAGACTATACAGTATGCCATATTTTACCACCATCAGACAGCGGTTTATCAACCAGCGGATTGTCGCATAAATCAGTCTGTGAATACTACGATGTGGACTGAAAAATTCAGGCAATTTGGTCGGTTTTCCTATTAATTGGGTGGTTAAGTGGTTCAGCTGGATCAGTCTGTTTGTTCACGGTGTGTACTTGGCTTATAATTATTTTGTGGGAGTTTTAGCTTGTGGGTCGTAGTTTCGGATCGTATTTTTGGATTTTGTGTTGTTGTAGTTTTTTTAATTGGTTTTAGTTCTCGTTTGAGATGTTCAATTTCAGTATATTCTGGGAAAAAATGTATTCTCGTATTTGGCATATTACAAAAAACTACATTATTTATAAGGAACATCGACCACACTAATTTCTTTATCTGAGCAAGAGCACTTATATTTAATGCAAATCGCAACGAGCCCTCTAAATCAACACAATCTAGAACAAAAATACATAATGCGCGCAAAAAAAATTAACCAACCGATATATCGATGCTTTTCAATCATAACTCAATTTAATTTAACAAATTCCAAACGATATTATTGCTGATCCAACTGAAGTCCATAGCAAACAATAGAAATACGCTAAACCACACTGTGGTTTACATTACAGCATAATATTTTATACCTATCGGAAATATTAATGGATTGCTTCCATGTATTTGGTTTCAAGCTAAAAGATGACAGCGTGTTTATTTGTTATGGATAAATGTAATTATGTCTATGTGTGTGGTTTTACATACTCTAATACATCAAGTACATACTTTAATATACGTAGGCGTGATTTGATGAATGTAACTTGTACTTATTAATAAAATGATTAAGAAAGACAGCACCCACCCTCGAATTGAGCAAGTGAGGTTTCTTCTGCTAATTTATTCTTTGCATGAGAAGAGGCTTAGTGGGACACTAAAAACGCTTATTGGTAATGATGAAAGGTGCATAGGCGTAAATCGTTCAGTCTTGGAGGAGAGAAAGCTTACTAGTTACTAAACAGCTACTAAAAGTCATCATCAGGTATTAAAATTACATTAGTAAAGTTCAGCATTTTATATAACGCTGTTTATATTTTTATTTAGACGACGATAACGATACAGTCCTTAGCATAACTAAAACATGAGACTTAAAATTGCATATTTTAAGAAGCTATTTTAAAACGAAGCTTAATACCGACAGTATCAAAGTCAGCAAGATAATACGTAACGCTACGTTTGTGCTTAGTACGTGACAATGTAAGCCCGGAACTGGGAGGAATATTTCATAAAACGAGCTTAGTCGCTTACATGAGTTTGTTCTACCTTAGACGCCGGTGAAAAAATAGGCATAAAGCCTATCTTCTTTAGCCCCTTAGGATGTGATTTTAAGCTGTGTTTTGTTTTTAACTTTTGGAAAAAATCTGCTTTTAGATGTCGGATGATTTTTGGTTCAGGAAAACATAGGATTCGGTGTGCAAAATTGAATTTAGATACTTTTCAGTGGTTCACATTTTCCTCTGGCCGGGCAGTAAGGCTGGCTTTTTCTTGACGTTTGATTTTAGATCATCACAAGACAATGAAATAAGACTTTCTGGATGAAGATCTTTTCCTACTATATTTTTTCTTATATTTAAATTCAAAATGAGTCTGAAAAATGCAGAAACAGCTGCAGCTATCAAAACTCTTCAATTTTCGGCTTCGTTTCCTCTTCAACTAAAAAAGATTAAGTATGCGAATAAATTTATTCTTGCGGCTTCAGGTGGAACCGGGATGGGATTTGAAAGTCTGATTTTCAAATGGTCACACGTTTGCTTTTTCGTTCGGGATATGCTAATATTTTAAGATTTTGTTCCAGGAAATTGTGTTGGTTCGTTGAAATTGTCTTCAGAGTTTCAGCTCCATTCTGAAAAAATATAATTTTCATTTAGTTACGAGGAATTAAGAGAACCATTTCTCTTAATTCCTCGTAACTAAATGAAAATGCTTTCAATTTAGTTCGTTAATTAAATAAAAACCAACTTCCCAGAAACCTGTAATTTATTTTGTGAGTATTTCAGCGGAATTATGAAACAATTTTGATTAAAATGAAATACCAAAATATTACCCATTTCCACAAAATTCTTTTGGCATCATAAAAAAATCACACAAATAAAATTTTTATTATTCAACGCACTTCAACAGACTGAAAACCTAAAAAAAACAAAGCAATGATTATATTCCTTACTCTGTAAGCAGCCCATAGTCCTAGATTAGTTCTACAAAGTTCCAAATTACGATCATCTAAATTCTATTCTCAACAATATGCTATGCCCTCAGTAGTCACAGAAACCAGCCTTTGAACCGTAAACAGTAACTTGTTCTACCAAACATGAAGTGAGCAAAATGTCAGCCGTCAGCGTCATTCGCCCAACACGACATGGGAATGACTCTGTGAGTGAATTGAGGGCACTATCAGAAAAAGTTCTGTGACAGGCAAAAAGACAGTACTTTGGTGTGGCTTGTTTCTATATTAGTCTTGGTAGACTGTTGGTTGGGTCATATGGGGTTATTTTTTATTGGGTCTAACTTTATAAGCTGTAATGATGGCTTGAAAATGATAAGGCTGTGAATATAAAGATTAATTTAAAACAGACATAATATTGTGTCGATCGAAAAAGGCTCAAGAAGGGTTTCAGTGAACAAATATCTGACACTCCCTCATACACCTATAGCAGGAAGGGGTTCTGACAATTTCTCACCAAAAAATGGGGTAGTTGGAAGTTGATAGAAAACATCAAAAAACCGGCCAAGTGCGAGTCGGACTCGCACACGAAGGGTTCCGTTCCAATATCTATGAAAAATTAACGTACTTATTACCTACAATTAGCCAAGACACAAATATATGAATAACAAAGTTATAATTTGCGGTTACTGAAAAAGAGCTATATCTCAAAAACCACTAACTGTATCTTGTTCAAACCAATTTTGGTTAGTAGTTTTTATTGAGATCTATAACATATATTTTTTTCAGATTTTTCACTTTGGTAGTTTAGAAATTACAGGGGGGGGGACACACATTTTGGCACTTTGGGAATGTCTTACTCTAAAATGATTGACTTTAGGAAAAAATGGTTTTAGAAACCTCAATCTCATTTTTAAAGACCTATCTATAGACACCCAACAATCATAGGTGGATGAAAAATTTTTTTTTAGTTTCAGTTCCATGTATGGGAAGCCCCCTCTAATATTATTATTTTTTTTATTTTTTCATAAGAATCGTAAAGCGGTCAATTAAATACATCTACCTACCAAGTTTTAACTGTGTAGTCCTAATAGTTTCGGAATAAAGTGGCTGTGACATACGGACGAAGACGGACAGACAACAGACAGACAGACAGACAGACAGACAGACAGACAGACACGACAGACAGACAGACAGACATGACGAATCTATAAGGGTTCCGTTTTTTGCCATTCGGCTACGGAACCCTAAAAATGACTTCTTATATAAAAATGGACTTGATATTATGTTGATATAGGACGATTTATTGATGATTGTTGATGTAGATCTTAAAGAAGGCCTGGATCAAAAGCTCATATTTCCCTTGCAAGACCTGATTACTTAACATACTTTAGTTCAGAAATGTTACTAACAAAACCGACATGCAATAATAATACAACCAATAAGCCTCTCCAAGCGATATTCAATTATTTTTCCACACTATCAAACAAAACAAAAGCTTCAACTCTTCAACCCACTTCTACATAAAACCGCTTTACTAACGCTTTTTAGGGTTCCGTAGCCGAATGGCAAAAAACGGAACCCTTATAGATTCGTCATGTCTGTCTGTCTGTCTGTGTCTGTCTGTCTGTCTGTCTGTCTGTCTGTCTGTCTGTCTTGTCCTGTCCGTCCGTCCGTATGTCACAGCCACTTTATTCCGAAACTATTAGGACTACACAGTTAAAACTTGGTAGGTAGATGTATTTAATTGACCGCTTTACGATTCTTATGAAAAAATAAAAAAAATAATAATATTAGAGGGGGGCTTCCCATACATGAACTGAAACTAAAAAAAAATTTTTCATCCGACCTATACTTGTGGGGTGTCTATAGATAGGTCTTTAAAAGAAGATGAACGTTTCTAAAACCATTTTTTCCTAAAGTCAATCATTTTAGAGTAAGACATTCCCAAAGTGCCAAAATGTGTGTCCCCCCCCCTGTAATTTCTAAACTACCAAAGTGAAAAATCTGAAAAAAATATATGTTATAGATCTCAATAAAAACTACTAACCAAAATTGGTTTGAACAAGATACAGTTAGTGGTTTTTGAGATATAGCTCTTTTTCAGTAACCGCAAATTATAACTTTGTTATTCATATATTTGTGTCTTGGCTAATTGTAGGTAATAAGTACGTTAATTTTTCATAGATATTGGAACGGAACCCTTCGTGTGCGAGTCCGACTCGCACTTGGCCGGTTTTTACTCTTATAACATCAACTACAAACAAACATTCGCACTTCTGCATCTAAACAATAAAACATCAACACGAACGCACACACTGACGATTCACTCGAGGGCACTCACACATCCAAAGGCCGTACACACATAGATGTCTGATAGCCCGCAACGACGTGGCGTGTTCACGCGAATCGAGATTACTAGGAACGTGACATACCGGGGCCATGCCATTGTACACGGAATTTTTATACCCGGTTCCACGTTCTGAACGAAACTTAAAGGGTGGGGGATAAAATGGAACAGTGCTTATGGAGTACTGTTCAATTTCCTAGTGTATAGGTGTGAAAGTGTTGAGTATATTAATATTTCTACTTGATTATAAAATTATGTTTTAATATCTATAACGTTTTTAGCATGAACTTCCCAATTTTAAATTTCCAAAATTATGCAACGAGTACGTTGTAAGATCTTGCACTAGAATTAGATATGGTATTTGGGATAGCGGCTTTGTATCTTTTTGTCAGTGCACCACCTTGAGGTTAACTGGCACCGGCATAAAATCAGTCTGTGTAAATGTTTCATGTCGTATAAGGTTTCAATATATAAATAAGTGCTATATCTGGCCCACAGTCTCAGAATATGATTATCTGGTTATAACATGTCCTTTTTTTTAACGATGGGAAATTATTAGTATGACTTCTCCCGCTGTGGGTGACAGCGTGAGGGAGTGTCAGACTTTTACTAACTAAAACCCACCGTGTTCCTTCGGGAGCCTTTTGTGCACCAGGGCCGCGGTAACTCTTTCGAACAACCCGCAGCACGTTATAACATGTCCTTAAAGATCCTAATTACATACTAAGTTCTAGACAACTGGTAATTCTAACAGTACCTGAAATGACTTCCAAACCAAACCACCCAGAATCTACAACTAGCAACGGTATCTTAACAGCACTTCTATTTTCGAATGCACCACCACCAGGAATCGGGGTGAACCAATAAGGAAATAGATAAAAGTAAAGATACGAGAAACGTAAGAGGCGGAACGGTGTTCGCGTACTGAGATTACTTCGGAGACGTGACAAACAGAGCGCTGCAGTTCAGCAGATATTGTGTATCGGAATCTAGCTTTATTTGCAACGTTTCTTAGTAGAGGATTTCAAATGAAATACGATATTAAAGTTTTTTTTATTAATATTTAAGAAAATCTGTTTTTGAACTTGTGCACAGACATGTGCTCACCAACCTACCTCAATCTGTCAAACTTCAATAGATTTTCAACCTTATTAAAAAATGGAAGGTTAATTAATGTTCGATTGATATTTGACAGATTCGGGTAGGATGAATGGCTGTCGTCAGTACATTGCAGTATTGCTACTACAACCTTAATTTGCGTCATGAGAGGGAAAATCCTGTCACATTTGACGACCAGTGTCAAACATGGTTGACCATAATTCTTCAACCAGATTTCTAACTAGGGAACTACGTTCCGTACTCAGATAAAAATGGCCTACTTCTGTTTTCAAGGCACTAATCTCCTTGCTATCATTTGAATTCATTCAGCCGTATAGCATAATTATTTTTTTTCTCATTTATTGTATTAGTAGGAAGAATGATTTCATTAAAAAATCATAACCTTTGTACTACCTCACATAATAATATATTCGACTACAATCAAAGGTTGTATTTTGATAGTTACTGCTAGTAGTCACCTAAATTAAAATGAGCGATGATTAAAGCAAATAAATCTTTCGGGTATAAAGTTACTCGTAGTTAGACCAAAATCATTTTTACAGAACCCCAATAATATTTAAGAGCAAAATCAGCAAGCAGTTTTTAAAACAAACAAACAGAACCCAATTTAACAACAACATCGAAGCCATAAATATTATGTCCCATATCATAAACCAGACATAACATCTTCATTCCACCATACTTCTGAATAATTCAAATATCCCTGTTTGGACACTTTTCAATATGAACATCTTGTAATGAATCCGTCTTATTTGCTCGGTTTCTTACACAATGCCTTTAGATGGGAAATGAAAAATGAGTTTTGTGAGTCAACATACTTTTCAGGATGTTATGAGTATTCGCTTATGTGGCTTCTCCATTTTGTATTTCAGTATGAAGTCGGTTTTGGAGTAAGGGTTTGACTAACTGTTCCTGTTATTCTTGATAAGAGGATATTATTTTAGTCCTTAAAATGGAAGCTTATGAATGATGAAAAACAGGAATAAGGTTTGAAGTGAAGGGTATCTTTATCTTAACCGAAATCTTTTGGCCGAGAAGTTAACTCAGTCTCACCTAGGATGCCAACGGATTTGAAAAAATGACTTAAGTTAAATTGACCTTTAGCTGATGGGAAGCTAATAATGGGAGCTTTTTGCTAGTAGTTTCAGCCGTGTCCCGTGAGAATTACACTGTTTGAAAATTTCAATCGACCCTGTGATTTCCTGGTGGTTTCCAACGCTCAAACAAATAAAAAAAAGTTTTATAATATTAGTATAGATTACGATTATTCACTTAAATTCAGAAGTAGTCTGGATAATATCCGTGGAATTTTTTTTGGGAAGAAAGCTAGATTAAACAATTTTAATCCAGAATTACTGAATCATAAAACAAGCCAAAAAAATACTGCAGAAAAATTCTAACAGGTAAAAAAATAACAAATTATGCTTATAAAATTCTTGACCTTAGTTAATACGATGTAAATTTTTCATAAGACGCTGAAATGGGATGGTATTAGTTAGCCGGGGGTGTTGAACTCACGGTAATATTCCGTGATGAAATACTTGTAGGTGCTACTTTTGTTAGGTAGAATGTTCCCTTGGATAATTTAAAGGACTTAATTAGAATTATGTTGATCGCAATATAAAAATAAAACATTGAAAAGCTACATAGCACGTTAATGATCCTCTATAGTATGCTGTTAGTAGTGCTTCGACCGGATACCTAATACTACCGGGGCTACGGGATTGTTCGAAAGAGTTACCGCGGCCCTAACACACAAAGGGCTCCCGAAGGGACATGGTGGGTCAGTAAAAGTCTGACTCTCGCTCGCGCTGTCACTCTCAGCGGGAGGGGTCAATTGATGATTTCACACGGATGCTCTAAATACCTGCAAATATCACTGAATGTAATGTAATTTGCATCAAAAATAATTTAAAATTTGGTATTTTCTTTTTCCCACAAAATTAAACTTATCAAAATGAATTGTAAAGGGCATCTCAATAAACGTATCTAATTTTTCAAACAGATTAACAATCAACATTGTTCCGGATTGTTCAACCCATATAAAAGTTAACTTTCAAGTAATAAGTTGGAACTCCAGCCCACCGAGTAAAACCAGCGGGTAAAACTATAAAATGGGATTCCAAACAATTTCCATCGTTTAAAAGCGCGTTGGAAAAATTCGGATTAAAACTCAACTAAGCTTGGCTCACGTAAGTTAACTAAAATCATTAAAACGGACCAACTTATGGCCAAAAGTTAGTGACTTGGGGATAGTGAGAAGTCCGTTTTTGTGTCTGACAGTTTAGTAGGACTGATCTTTAAAATTATTCCGATTATTGGTCCGTATTGAAAAAAAAAAAATTCAGTGTTAGGTAGCCCATTTATCGAGGAAGGCCATAGGCTACTTTTTATCCGGGTACGGGAAATAGTTCCTCCGGGAAGCGAGTGAAATTGCTGGCAGAAGCTAGTACATGATAAATACAAACAATGCGACAGACATTTCCAGCATAATCTATCACCCGAATTATGGTAATGTCCGCCGCTAATTTGCGGCGTGGACACACGAGTGATGGCGGCGAATGGCGACAATTTCGTCGAGTACCCGTCTCGATGCTTTTGTACGAATCATTTGAGTGATTGAGGGTTAGCAAGGGTTATCGGTTCGAGTTTTTGATGGAATATTGGTTATTGCTACGTAATGTGATTTTTTTAAATGTTGTGATATATTTGAGAATTGAATTACTAGAGAAATAACAAAAGTTTCTAAAATCAGATTTTTCTCTAGAGCGTTTCTAGCAGCTAAATGTTTAATAAAAAAATGTTCGTCCCCTTTAACTATATCATAATAATATGAGATTATACATTTATGTGATTGACTCTTTATACATATGTCGGATGGGTCAGGATTTCTTCTCGATCTATCTGGCATCATGTGGGCAGAAATAGGGTTATCGTGCAATGAGATAGACGTTTAAACAATTACAGTTTATTATTAAGACACTTTACACAATCGACGATCAACTTCATTACAAAATGTGAACACTAGACGTGACGTAGGGCAGTTCCGTGATCTGTACAGCGCGACACCTCAACGAAGACTCCTCTCCGCGAAGATCCCGCTGACCACCACAACTCTGCCAAGCGCGCCAAAAATGCTGTTTTGGAGAAACACCGCCATTGGCCGCGCTTACGTGACGTTTAGCGTCCGTACTCATGACCGGATACGACANGTAGTCACCTAAATTAAAATGAGCGATGATTAAAGCAAATAAATCTTTCGGGTATAAAGTTACTCGTAGTTAGACCAAAATCATTTTTACAGAACCCCAATAATATTTAAGAGCAAAATCAGCAAGCAGTTTTTAAAACAAACAAACAGAACCCAATTTAACAACAACATCGAAGCCATAAATATTATGTCCCATATCATAAACCAGACATAACATCTTCATTCCACCATACTTCTGAATAATTCAAATATCCCTGTTTGGACACTTTTCAATATGAACATCTTGTAATGAATCCGTCTTATTTGCTCGGTTTCTTACACAATGCCTTTAGATGGGAAATGAAAAATGAGTTTTGTGAGTCAACATACTTTTCAGGATGTTATGAGTATTCGCTTATGTGGCTTCTCCATTTTGTATTTCAGTATGAAGTCGGTTTTGGAGTAAGGGTTTGACTAACTGTTCCTGTTATTCTTGATAAGAGGATATTATTTTAGTCCTTAAAATGGAAGCTTATGAATGATGAAAAACAGGAATAAGGTTTGAAGTGAAGGGTATCTTTATCTTAACCGAAATCTTTTGGCCGAGAAGTTAACTCAGTCTCACCTAGGATGCCAACGGATTTGAAAAAATGACTTAAGTTAAATTGACCTTTAGCTGATGGGAAGCTAATAATGGGAGCTTTTTGCTAGTAGTTTCAGCCGTGTCCCGTGAGAATTACACTGTTTGAAAATTTCAATCGACCCTGTGATTTCCTGGTGGTTTCCAACGCTCAAACAAATAAAAAAAAGTTTTATAATATTAGTATAGATTACGATTATTCACTTAAATTCAGAAGTAGTCTGGATAATATCCGTGGAATTTTTTTTGGGAAGAAAGCTAGATTAAACAATTTTAATCCAGAATTACTGAATCATAAAACAAGCCAAAAAAATACTGCAGAAAAATTCTAACAGGTAAAAAAATAACAAATTATGCTTATAAAATTCTTGACCTTAGTTAATACGATGTAAATTTTTCATAAGACGCTGAAATGGGATGGTATTAGTTAGCCGGGGGTGTTGAACTCACGGTAATATTCCGTGATGAAATACTTGTAGGTGCTACTTTTGTTAGGTAGAATGTTCCCTTGGATAATTTAAAGGACTTAATTAGAATTATGTTGATCGCAATATAAAAATAAAACATTGAAAAGCTACATAGCACGTTAATGATCCTCTATAGTATGCTGTTAGTAGTGCTTCGACCGGATACCTAATACTACCGGGGCTACGGGATTGTTCGAAAGAGTTACCGCGGCCCTAACACACAAAGGGCTCCCGAAGGGACATGGTGGGTCAGTAAAAGTCTGACTCTCGCTCGCGCTGTCACTCTCAGCGGGAGGGGTCAATTGATGATTTCACACGGATGCTCTAAATACCTGCAAATATCACTGAATGTAATGTAATTTGCATCAAAAATAATTTAAAATTTGGTATTTTCTTTTTCCCACAAAATTAAACTTATCAAAATGAATTGTAAAGGGCATCTCAATAAACGTATCTAATTTTTCAAACAGATTAACAATCAACATTGTTCCGGATTGTTCAACCCATATAAAAGTTAACTTTCAAGTAATAAGTTGGAACTCCAGCCCACCGAGTAAAACCAGCGGGTAAAACTATAAAATGGGATTCCAAACAATTTCCATCGTTTAAAAGCGCGTTGGAAAAATTCGGATTAAAACTCAACTAAGCTTGGCTCACGTAAGTTAACTAAAATCATTAAAACGGACCAACTTATGGCCAAAAGTTAGTGACTTGGGGATAGTGAGAAGTCCGTTTTTGTGTCTGACAGTTTAGTAGGACTGATCTTTAAAATTATTCCGATTATTGGTCCGTATTGAAAAAAAAAAAATTCAGTGTTAGGTAGCCCATTTATCGAGGAAGGCCATAGGCTACTTTTTATCCGGGTACGGGAAATAGTTCCTCCGGGAAGCGAGTGAAATTGCTGGCAGAAGCTAGTACATGATAAATACAAACAATGCGACAGACATTTCCAGCATAATCTATCACCCGAATTATGGTAATGTCCGCCGCTAATTTGCGGCGTGGACACACGAGTGATGGCGGCGAATGGCGACAATTTCGTCGAGTACCCGTCTCGATGCTTTTGTACGAATCATTTGAGTGATTGAGGGTTAGCAAGGGTTATCGGTTCGAGTTTTTGATGGAATATTGGTTATTGCTACGTAATGTGATTTTTTTAAATGTTGTGATATATTTGAGAATTGAATTACTAGAGAAATAACAAAAGTTTCTAAAATCAGATTTTTCTCTAGAGCGTTTCTAGCAGCTAAATGTTTAATAAAAAAATGTTCGTCCCCTTTAACTATATCATAATAATATGAGATTATACATTTATGTGATTGACTCTTTATACATATGTCGGATGGGTCAGGATTTCTTCTCGATCTATCTGGCATCATGTGGGCAGAAATAGGGTTATCGTGCAATGAGATAGACGTTTAAACAATTACAGTTTATTATTAAGACACTTTACACAATCGACGATCAACTTCATTACAAAATGTGAACACTAGACGTGACGTAGGGCAGTTCCGTGATCTGTACAGCGCGACACCTCAACGAAGACTCCTCTCCGCGAAGATCCCGCTGACCACCACAACTCTGCCAAGCGCGCCAAAAATGCTGTTTTGGAGAAACACCGCCATTGGCCGCGCTTACGTGACGTTTAGCGTCCGTACTCATGACCGGATACGACACATATTTGTAATCCTATATCTGTTTTAGAATCAACAGGATTTTTTTTCTCGCATCCCTAGGTAACTACATGTCAAAGAAAATGTAAAAGTAGCCTTCGTCGTTAAATAGGCTGTTAGATAACAGAACAAAGTTTCAAATCGGATCAGTAATTCCTGAGATTTATTCATTCCAGCAAAGGAAAACTTAAACTGTGTATGGATTAGACACATAGTTACATAATAAAGGCTCTATTCAAAAACCACTTATATCTTCAGTCAGACACGATATATGACACACATTTCTTGCCTTAATAAATCCTTCCATAAGAGACTTAGTCCTACAGGTAATACGCAAACAGCCTCTGGCATTTCCACCTGGATCTCAGGAATATTAATACAATCAGAACCAATTTATCTTGCACAGAATGAATGAGGGGGAGAGGGTATACATTATTCATGATCAATTACAAGAAACCGCGGACTCCTGTAAAATTTATGATATTGTAATGTTGAGACAATTTTCCCTTTGATTGCAAAAGGTTTTGTTTTAGGTGAATTTTGATGTTATTTGCTGAAGGTGAAGGTTAAGATTATGATGTCACAAATTAAACGGTAAATCTTTAAATAAACAGCTGCATTGTTGAACAAAGTAAATTAGTTGAAGGTATTCATTCATTGGGAATGATAGTTACTAATTGTGTCATTAGACGCGTAATTTTTTGGCATAAGCTAAAAATATAGAACTGAATGATATTAGAAAAATAATCCTTATGCCATTGAAATAAACGTTGAAGTTACCTTAGCAAACGAAAAGGTCTTTATTTACAATCCACTAAAATGGTTTATTGTACGTTGCATCTGTGACAGCGAGACAAGCACTCAACATAATACCTGTTTTGCAAAGTGCAACAGAACTAGTTGAAACTTTGAAGTTGATTGATGAAGAGCAATAAGGCTATACGAAGCTATAGTTATTTGCGAGCCTAGAAATATTTAATAATTAAGAAACAATTTCCAAATCTTTTTCCAATAAAAAAGAAGTTGAAATAGTTGAACAAACAGATGTGCTTCTATATCTTTTTTATTTAAATTTCAGGAACCAGAAAAATGTGTAGGATCTAAACCCCAGAGGCCTGACCTACTTCTAAACAAACCCATGCAAATATCTGAAAAACACTTTACATACGAAACGTACATTTATGCCAGAAAAAAACTACGAAGCACATCGGTACCTACCAATAAAAATAAACGACAATCACCAAAAAGAAATAATGCAAAAGCACTTTGATAAAATTCACACGAAAAGAGAAATGTAGCCAAAGATACCTACGTAGGTAATATAATCGAAGGAAGGCACTTTATCAAAGTAAACAAAATAGCTTGCGACAGTCCTTTCATAGACGGTTTTATTCTAAAAGACAGACTGCTTTTAGGGTTCTTAGAGTTTAAAGTGAAAAGCGAATTGTGTATTGTATATTGTTTCATTTGCGAAATGAGATACAGCCGAGAGCAAAATATTTAGGTCAGTAAAAATTATATCTAGTATTATTTTTGATCATGAATTGATCAGAAACAGATATTTCAAAAGCTTCAAATGAATTTATTTAACACTTGATACTTTAAGTAGCTTTTTGTGTTACTAAGCTGGCTACCATTAATTCTAAAAAGTACTCTAGATTTTTGTAACTCGGCCAGATTAATTGCTCTTCAGAAAAACCAGGTTTTGGTTGGCAAAAATGCTTAGTAGCATGACTATGATAAGCTAAGTCAAATTGCTATGGATGAATTTCGTGAATTTCGAAAAAGTTAAGTTTAACAAAAAGAAGTTTTCTCTTCGTTTTATCTTCAGCCTATCTTTTATAAGTCTACCGCTGGATACAAGACTTTGTCATGGACTATTGGACTGTCCCTACTATCAACCACTACCTGAGGTTGATAGTGTCGCTGTCTGAATGAACCCTACTTAGTGTTGTTCTCCTGAAACCATGGTCCAGGACTTGGTTATCGCCAAAGCACCTTCTTGAATTCCTCAAAACAAGCCTATAACGTTAAAAATCGACAAACTTCTGCTTCCATAAAGACAAAAATAATTGCATAAAACGACAGAGAATCATAACTAAATTAACCTCCACGTCGCAAAGGCAACAGATTTCAAATAAACCATTATTGCCATCCAAGCGAAAGATTTGCATTCCTAGTTTTAATCCCACAGTCACCTGCAAAAACATTTGGATAGAAAAGAGTTCTCCCAAGCAGAGGGAAGCGAAACAATTTTGCATAATCCCGGAGACTGGGCAAGTGAAGCCGTATGCAAAATATAAGGGAGACTTTAAAATTGTAGTACGCTCAGAAAATAAAATGACATTTTGCTTGCACTCCAGTTTTGCAGTGTCCTTTGGAAAGTGTCATTTAGGTTCATTTATTCGTTTTCTGGAGCGCATTGATTTTGTGGTTTGAAGCTGGCTGAAAATATGATTTTCGAATTGGATTTTAATTTCGGATTTAAATTTTGGGGGTTAAAGAAAATACTTTTGTTAGGTATAATTCTGTGATTATTACCATGAAAACACAATAAGTTCGTGGTAGAATTTGACCTTCAAAAGCCCCTATCTACCTATGGCATTTTGCCATAATATCCTGGTTGTCATGTCTAATCATTCAAATTCGTTAACTAACTTTTCTCTGCGATTCAACCAGTGTCCCGAGGGACCACTTTCAGCATACAGATATTTTTTTTTTTAAAGATAGTGTCTAAACATATTTCCAACTAAAATATACGGAACACACAAAAGACATACCAAACAGCTACCTGTAAGCAAAAATGTTGTATCAAAACACGTTACGAATTCAATAGAGAAAAATGTAAACGAAATTGAGTCGAAAAGTTATGCGTCGCCCGTCAAAAGATAAAGGAAGGTTGTTTCAAAGATAATGTTTTTATACCAGCAGAAGCTACTATGTTATAGATTTGGAATATTTTATCCTGAGTATATCCATTGGGAGATGTTTGAAAACATGCGAAAGTATACATAACTTGGTGATGGTTTCAGCGAGTATAAGTGTTTTTTGCATACAAGTTGAGATTGTGCTTGACCGGGTTCTTTATGCCGATTTTAAATATTAATATTCAGTGAGATAATAAAATAGATACTTATTTTTTTCTTTGTGCTGCTTAACATTCGCATGAATTCATCAAGGATCTGTGACGTGTCACAACGAGTTCCTCTTCGTTTTGGAATGCAAGTTTGATTTTTGGGTCAGATAGGCAATATCACCATGTTAAACACTGGTCTAGCTATATCTGGTTCCAGTGAAAGCCGATCTGCAAATAATTGGGAAAGGGCTAAGCAGATGATGGTTGTTTTACAGACTTGATTGTTGTTTTCAGACAACAGATTTTAGTTGATTTTAAAAGCAGCTTCAATAAACAACTCGTCTTATCCTTAGCTACGTGATCCATAAATAAACAGCTAAAACAAACCTAATTAACAAAAATTAACCCTTCGCCCAGTAACTGTCCAAAACAAGAGAAAACAATTTTGGAACATTTTTATGCTAAAGTTGGTCATTAAATTAGATTGCTTCAATTACTTTTGAGGTTCACAATCAAAGAAGACTATGAAAAGACTTTAAACGAGTCAATTATATCAATTAGAAGATAATTAGTTTCATCTTTTCTTGGAAACAAAATCTAAGAACCTTGTAAGGGTAAAGACATAATCAAACTGATGTTTTATCGCAAGAAAACGGGTAAAGCCATACTTGTGTGAGTAAATGTGGGTAACTAGGCACAGACAACAGTAGGTCACGGTAGCCGAATCAAATTTTACCAGTCAAACATTAACCTACCTCTATTGTGATAAGGTTGAAAATCTGTTGCAGAAATTTTACAGATTATGGTAACTTGATATGCTGTACGTTGTCTATTTTGTGTTCTAATGACATGAAAGACAGACAGACAAAGTTACTTTTGCATTTATAAGTATTCAGTACCTAAAGTTAAGCCAATTCTTATACATAACTCGATGGAAAAATTGCGAACCCAGAATTCATACAACAAAAATCTGAAACTGAATGAACTATGATATCCATAAACGCACACAGACAAAGAACCTTATTATAATTCCATGAACAGAAGATCAAAATTGAACCTAATCTCATACACCACAAGGATGATAGTCCAAAAATACATCAGCAGGTCCCAATCAAAGCAAACGCTGTCACCATTAATAGGACTTTCATTTGTAATGGTAACAAGCAAATAATGAAGTGACAGACTAGGGCCGAAATGACCGCGTTTTGATTAAACCGAATGGGTCCTGTTATAACTTCAAAAGCTTTGATCTCGATGTTGGTAACAAAAATAGGACTACCATTTAGTAAACTTGTTTGATTATTGAGGTATTTAGTGTAATATCTTGTCAATTCGTAAGCAGTGCTTTAGAAATATTTTTTTGAGATCTGTTGAATATTTTGAAGATATAGTTACAACGCTGAAGATTCTCTTAGGTTGAATGGGCTTATCTCATTCTTTCAGTCTTTAAGATAGTCCATTTGTTAGGTATGCGAAGTAATTCTACGGGTCGCGGGCAAAACCACGTGCGAAAATTTGTATACTCCTAATTATTGTATTGCCACATGAACTAGACTGAAAAACCGGCCAAGTGCGAGTCGGACTCGCGCACGAAGGGTTCCGTACCATTTTCTATGAAAACTGAACGCATCTATTACCTACAACTAGCCAAAATACAAACATTTTTCGGCAACAAAAAATAACTTTGTTTTTCATACAAATATATGAATAACAAAGTTATAATTTGCGGTTTC
>NWSH02000519.1:15701483-15713215 GCA_002382865.2 Heliothis virescens | reverse complement strand
AAAAAAACTTTTTACAAAAAAAACAAAACCGACTTCACAAAAAAACACTGAAAGGGATAAAAAAATAAAACTTTTCACATGGCTCTAGAAGTCGGTGGCAAAATAAACACATTCAACAGACCTGCAGACACCGACTTCTAGAGCCATGTGAAAAGTTTTATTTTTTTATCCCTTTCAGTGTTTTTTTGTGAAGTCGGTTTTGTTTTTTTTGTAAAAAGTTTTTATGAGAACGTGTTATAACATTGTTTTCGTCTCCATCATAATCATATGTTGTAATCCATCTTAATTTCATGGATAGTTATGGCTCTTATATTATACTCCTTGTATAGACCGCGAAGCTTTTAAATGATTAAATAAAAAAAGGTATAATTAAAGGCTTGTAATAATTAAAAAATAAAACAATTTAACTGTAATTGAAATCTTAGAAAAAAATTAGGAAGTTTTAACCGTTTGTATAATCCGACTACTTACAAAAATAATAAAATATTGGATTTCGGTGGTCTTCATCAATATCAATGGCGGGGGCACTGCCGTGACCCCTGATTCTTTTCTTGGACCATTAATAAAATTTGTCTTGAATACCTACTCTATTCCAAAGTCCATGGAGAAAAAAATATTATTTTAGATATTATAGGTATACAACCAATTTAGGCAATCAATGCATATCCTTAAGCGTCAATTCACACCGAGACGCGACGCGACGCGACGCTGCACGCAGATTTTACATAGAGCGACTCAAAATATACTTTATTCACTACACGAAAGGATACACATTTAATTGTGAGAATTCAGATACGTCGCGCTGCACCTCGAGACGCCGCGCGGCGCAGCGCGGCGCAGCGCAACGCATCTTGACGCAGCGGTGACGCGCGGCGGGCAAGATCGGTGCTGCATCTCGCGATTTGCTTTGTTTTTAAGATACGACGCGCGGCGCCGCGCGGCGTCGCGCTACATCAAAGCCGCGTCGCGTCGCGTCGCGTCTCGGTGTGAATTGACCCTTAAACTACAACTTACATAAACTATATTTAATTTGACTTTCACTTTTTCACAAAATCAAGACACACATTTCCTTCACAAAACAATTGAAAATAGATCGTATCCACGCAATAATACGATCGCTTATCGCTTGTAACTTAAATCCCTAAGGTCCTATCAAACACGCATTTCCGCTTGATAGTCGACCATTAACAGGGTAAATATTTTCCCTTTTACTTAATTGAAAAAAACTCAATGTTGTTTATTGACCCAGAAAATACGGTTTACTGAGGGCGTTCTAAAATAACAATTAAAATGTGGGTCATTATTAATTACTTGAAATATATCTCCTAAAACTGGGGTATTTTGTTAAGCTGGTGCATAAGTTGCAAAATGGTTATAAAGGCCCATTTACACATTGCGATTTCATTGCCCGTTGCTTGCCATTTTGTTGCAGCAAGATGTTACTTGCACTGTGTAAACGTAATCGTGCAACAAGTAAATGGACGCCTATCAAATATTCCTGCAATAAAATGGCAAGCAACGGGCAATAAAATCGCAATGTGTAAACGGGCCTTAACATTCAGGTAAAGAAATAAATTCTAAATTAGGATTATTATGAGTCTATCAAATAGGCAAGTTACTGATAAATCATATAATATTTTGTTGTTAAGTTAACTATTTTCCATTAACCTTTAACTGGTGACAAGCGGTCTCACAGGCCGAGCGGTGTCAGTGAAATGTCATTTCACCCCCTTCCCCGCGCTTTCTTTGTTTCAACGTCTAAGTAGCTTTAAGTTTAGTTGCGTCCACGCCGCAGATAGTGACAGTTATGTCGTATTGTCCTATATTCGTAAATTACAACAACATAAAATTCGGCAGCGGTCTCTCAGACCGCACGTCACCACTGACGTAACTTTTTAACGTAATTTTGCTATGTCGTTTTTTCTTGTTTTTACGATAATAACTAAAAATGACTAATTCTGCACCTCCAAAAAAGAAGCGTAAGGAGTCAGGAGTTGGAAATATTCTGTCAAATACTCAAATTGAAGCGTATCTGGCACGGGAAGACTCAACCGGGTCGGAAGCAGAAAATGTTCCCGAAAATTTCATCCCGGAGCAGTGATCACGACTCGAATAGTGAAGAAAGTGCTTCTGAAGATGAAGAACCAATTTAAGAAAATCAAATTACCAATGTAATACATATAAAAAACATGTGTGCTTGCAATGTGCCAAACAATTATGCCCCGACTGTCAATAAAAATAACCCAAGTTTGACCAATGCCAGTTTTTTTAAATGATACCTGTGATTAAAAGAATATTTTTTTTTATTGACAAGAGTATCGTAACTATAAGAAAAAAAAGTATTTTTGTTATAATTATCTTGATTTCATTATTTTTTTGAGTAATTATTGATCTCATCTTTAGATTTTGGATTTTTGTTCCCACTTACATTATAATAGCATGTTAATAATTAAAAAATACATTCAGAGTCTATTGGATACTTTTGTTTTATCATTTTATATATTAATCGATTGTTTTTAAAAACTGAGGTAAGCTAGCATACATACTTTCGATGCTATAGACCATTTAAAAGCAGCGGCTTCTCAGGCCGCGCGTCACCAGTTACGTTACACAAAAACCATGTCACCAGTCAAAGGTTAAAAAAAATTGGTAGTTTATATCTCAGAAACATATATTATACAAATTATTACTTAAAAGTTTAACTCCATAACGCTCTCAACAAGGAAACTCACTACGGTATGAGTTTAAATGTCAAAACATTATCACGGAAACACTCTATCCTGGTTATACTCTAAATATATTATCATGCATTATTAGCAATGTATACCTTAACATCTTTTAGAGCATATAACTAACTGGATCCGTCATGAGCAAATCTTTTTGCGAAAACGCCAACCTGTTTAGGGCCGGGGGCAGAGCAACACAACAAAGAGTAATCTCACTCAGGCATTTTTGATTACATCATTATTGACATTGATAAAATTGACAAACACAAGTATAAACTTGGTGCACATCTATACGTAGACGATAGCAGGACAACCTCCCCGAATCTGTTTTGTTTTGTGTATTTCACCAATCGAACATTAACGTTCCACTCCTGTGGTAAGGTTGAAAATCTATTGCAGAAATTTGATAGATTATAGTAAGTTGATGTGATGGCATCTGTACATATACGATTACGAGCGATGCTCACAAACTTTTGGCAGTAGTTAAGATACGGCAAGAGCTTTTCCAGTAAGTTAAATATTCTGAGTATCATCTCGATAGATACCTACGTGTGACATAATTTCTCAAAAGCGAGCCATAATGCTGAGATTACTCTAAGTATTATAAGATATTTGTGCCTAATGGAAATTTATGCAAATTTTGTATAAGATTCCAAGATGTTGGATTACTCTGGTTTAGTCTACTAATGGCACTTTGGAATATCATTATTCTACTGATCGAGAATGGATATATTTTTTGTACTGAGATGGGATTTCTTAGTCAAATTAAGTTAAGCGTCTCTGTTTATTTGTAAGTGATATTGTATGTCTAAATTGATGCCTAATTTGAATAAAAAGATCCGTTGAAATTCTAATCTTGTATCATACGTTAAGCTTACCTTAATGGATTCAGTGAAACAGTATTATTTTGAATAATGTTATTTGAATAATAACGCAGTGTTGTACGCTATGACACGCTGTTTTTTGTGTTCAAAGTGTACTTTTACCATAGCGGATTTTGGCAGGAGTACACAAGCCAGCACATCGATCTACCTCGATCTGTTAAATTTCTTCAATAGATTTTCAACCTTATCACAATAGTGTAAAGTTAATCTTCGATTAGTGAAAAATTACAGATTTGGGTAGGTTGACGCGTAGTAAAGCAACTACCGCTACAAAACGCTATCTAATACCGCACGACAGGTTTTTTGCCGCGCGTAGAGATTTTGAAGGTGACAGTAAGGACTTCAGTTTTCTCATTCACAAAACTCGCGTTGTGTACAGGCGACAGCAGGTCAACGTATATGAATATGTCAAATTTTATCAATGGAAACTTAACCTACCTCCATTGTAATAAGGTTGAAAATCTATTGCAGAAATTTGACAGATTGTGATAACTTGATGAGTTGTCGTCTGTACCTATCCATCTATACTTTTCGTGTTCTATAACCTTGATCCTTAGCTTTAATTGAATGAATTTCCTTTAAATCATAATGACTGAACTTCTCGAAAGGCTCATAGTATCGATTTGGCAATCGAATTATTATTTTCCTAAAATTGCTAATTGGATGACCTTTGGAACGCTTTAATTAAAAATGTCTTTGAAACAGATGTTTCGATTCAAGATCAATTTGAAGGTTATAACTTTAGCATAGGAATTTCCTGCCAGATTTATTCCGATCGTTATAACAATGATGGCTTATGAAATTATTTGTTAGTTTTTATTTTCGAAGTTAACAATATTCGTATCTGAGAACCTAAAAGTTTATTTCTTAATATACTTCACTTATCATAACTACAAGTTAACAGTCACATTTACAAACAGTATCAATAACAACTTATTTTTTAAAACCAATTTAAGCCCCATATCTTTTACTTCAACAACGCTCCAGTCTATCCCATAACATTTTATAGTTATCACAAGCCCCCTAAATACAGGTCACGTCCCACCAAATCAATTTGGTATTCAAACAAAAAGGGGACGTTTTGGGGTCAAAAAAGTACACCGTTTTATATAGGAGACGATTTGTCTGACGGGTTGATACGCCCAGAATGATTTCAATTCATCACGAATGTTGGTTGGAAGCGATTGCTACTTATTATTTTGAATAAAATATTACGAGGCTGTTTCATGGTGAAAAAGATTAAAAAACTTAATATTGTAATAACTATTTAGGTGCTCCCACTGGAGCTCCGCATCGCTGTCAATGCGGAGAATTTGTGGACTGCCTTGGGCACCATGGTCTTTCTTGTAGCAAGAGCGCAGGTCGCATGGCACGGCACGCCAGTATTAATGACATTATTCGTTTGGCTCTTGTCACCGCCGGGGTGCCAGCTGTTTTAGAACCCATAGGCTTGGCACGTGACGATGGCAAGAGACCAGACGGGATGTCCATAATGCCATGGAAGATGGGAAGGTCTTTGGTGTGGGACGCAACATGTGTCGACACCCTTGCACCTTCCCACCTTCCCAGCACGGCGAACTGTGTCGGTGCGGCTGCTGCAGCTGCTGAAAACCTCAAACGGCGCAAATATGTAAACCTAACCGGTAATTGCATGTTTGAGCCGTTTGGGGTCGAAACATTGGGACCATGGGGCCCAAGTGCCCATGGTCTTTTTAGAGAAATAAGCAGACGCTTAGTGGAGTCCACTCGTGACCAAAGGGCTGGCCTATACTTCGGTCAAAGAATTTGCATTGCCATTCAGCGTGGCAATGCGGCCAGCCTTTTGGGCACGATTCCCGCTGACAGCGATGCGGATGAGTTTTTTGATACATAATTTTAATTTGTTTATATTTTATTAATTTTAATTTAGTAATTTAAGTTTGTATATATGTAGATAATAACTATTTACTTCTAATGAAGTACTACTTAATAATGTGGGAGGTTTCATATCGTAAAGTTTTTTAAGCCTTTTGAAAGGTCAATCGGCTTATAAACATTTTTTTTCCAATATATACGGGACTTATCTATACTAATATTATAAAGCTGAAGAGTTTGTTTGTTTGTTTGAACACGCTAATCTCAGGAACTACTGGTCAGATTTGTAAAATTCTTTCAGTGTTAGACAGCCCATTTATCGAGGAAGGCTAGAGGCTACTTTTTATCTGGGTGCGCCGAGTAGTTCTAACGGGAAAGCGGGTGAAACCGCTGGCGGAAGCTAGTATAGTATAAATAAAGGTAAACTAATACAAACATTTTAATAAAACTGTTTTTTTAACATTAAAAAACAAACAGTATTAATTTCAACAATTAAACGAACAACCAATAACTGTTTTTAGAACTTTTAAAACCATGCAAAACCTACATTTATACAGTTTTCAATAAATTGTTTATGCTCATTGAAACCCAATGAAATAACACAAAAGTATTTGTAATTCTAGCTTTTAGACAAATTGGTTAAACCGTTCATACTTTTTGTTTGTTTTACCGATGTTGGAAAACAAATGTTTCATGATTGAAAAGTTTGATTCGGAAAAAAACTTTTGAATTGTATTATTGGCTCATTTTATTTTAAATGTTTGTAATTAAGCTCCATTTGGTTAATGTTTTAGTCTTCATTTAAAAAAAAGGCTTTGAATCAGCCAGAGTAGAGTTACTGAACTGAAAAAAGTATTTAACAATTAATTAAATAGTCGATTGTAATTCTAGAATATTCTAAAAGCTGGTGGTGGAAAATGCTTCTTATTTTCGATTCCCGATGGACTTCACATGATGTTGGTTATTGCTTTCAGGTTATAGAACAGTGGGCTGTCCATATCATTTGAACATCCTTGAGTCATTACAGGTACTTTCAATCAAAGTCTTGTCGACTCGTCGTTGTAGACTGTCAGGGTCGAAGAGATCAGATAGGCATTCACTTCATGTAAAATACTGATATTCTGCTGCCTATTTTTAGACTTGAAACCGACCCCAATAAAGTTAGTAAATGGCTATGCAGATTATGATGATAAAAGTTGTAAATATCACCAGACGATTTCATTTTCGACTTTTCATTGAAACAGTACAACGGTCCACGCAATCCAAATAAAATGTCAGTGTTAGATTCAAATGGGCTCGCATCAAAACAATTTGTCACTGTTTCAAATTGTGTAACCGAATGTACGCGTTGGGACATGTTCACAATATAGTTTCTATTATAAATCGGAAAGTGAGTTTGTTTGACTTTGTCAGCAAAACGGCTAGACCGATTGAGATATTCTTTTGGAGATAGATGACACCCTGGAGACGGTTATAGGTTAATAAGCATCTCTATCAATGGTGTGACTGTGAAAGTAACTTTGTCGTGCTTTCAAACTACTGAAACAATTGAAATGTTTGCTAAATAGATAGTAGTCAGTATTCAATTCCTTATGATTGACCTTCCACATTTTTAAAAAATATTTAAATTATTAATAATTTAAAAAATTATCTTATCAAATGAAAAATTTGAGCCAGTTTTTGGTACAAGGACCCCTGGGTCATAGGGGTGAACATTTCAAGTACTTATTAAATTTTCAGTTATCGATGTTATGTGTTTTGTAACTATTAAAAAGTTCTCAGAGGAATAATATCTTATCGATAAAATCGATTTAGAAATACTAGAGAAGTTTTCAGAAATGTTAAGACTAATGTGTTTTATACCGATTTAGAAATGAAATTACAAAATGTTATGTGAGAGACGAAATATTAATAATGTATTCGCTCGAATTTTTATGTTTTCATATAATATTTAGGTATTATCAAAACAAGCTTTTACTCAGGTGAAAAAATATATATATCAAGGATGAACGATTATACTTTCTTTACTAACTCTTATTTCACTGAAAAATTTACGACAGAACAAATCTCATAAAAATGTGTTTTCATTAAATTTTTAATAGATTTTATTTTAAAATTAGGTATAATTATGAGGGTATTCCAGTTTTTTTTGGTCTTGAACTGTAACGCGAAATTCGTAGGTATGGCCTTCCCTACTCCAGACATTTACAAATAGAATTACCTAGGCACCAACATCACAGGTTACAGTCTAAAATTATAAAGCTCTTATAAACGGAATTACTAAGCAATTAACACGCCATATAATTAGATAAATACAGCCTTGCGGGAACATTACGTTGATATTACTCCTGTATATAATGTTAATGAGTTTATGCCACATAATTGTTACTAGTGGAGGCGTAATTGAAGTGAATAATATATGTTACAAGTACTGTCGGTGAAAGCGATGTTGAGACGTTATATTAAACAAGAAGACTTCCCGTGGTTTCACTCGCTTGCCGAACTCTTTTCCGTACCCGGATAAAATATTATACAACTTATGTTACTTGGGAATAATGTAGCTTTCAACCAGTGAAAGAATTTTTCAAATTCGTTCAGTAGTTTCGTAGCCTTAGGCGTGCAAACTTGCGAACAAAAAAAAACCTCTTTATTATATTACTTTAGATCAATATATTTATATAAAAACATCCGTACTTAATTTTATATAATAATATGCAAAAGTAAAGTCTGTTTGCCTGAAATTAATGATAGTTGGTTTAGTAGTTTTAACTTCAAAGCGTGATAGACTGACAGAGTTAATACGCAGGTATTCTAGATCTATTCTAGATTCAAAAAAGTCATAAGCCAGGTATTTTTTATTCAAGTACCTCAAACTAATAATATAATTAGAAATCAAGAAATACGTTGTAAGAAATAAATCTTTGTCCGTTTCAAAAGTTTCTTACGTTTCATCTATTCAACTGCACTTTAGAACAAGGGAACTAAGTTTCACTAGGCAATTTAGAAGTTCCTTTAAATGGTTTAATTAAAGTAAATGGCTTAACTTTGACTGCAGGTAAAGCTTTGTTGGTGCATTGAAAATGTTTGTAATGTTCGTTTGAGTGCGAATCTGATAATTTAGTTGTAAGTTTTTTCATTTATCTAGCTTCATCGATCGGTTTCTAGAATATTCGAATTGTTGCCCCAAAATTTCTTGCAAGGTCGACACTTTTTTTCTGAAGATAATAATAAAATAAAGAAGTATACTAAGGCCACATCTGACGGATAATGTCATAGAAAGTAGTTTAAAATAAAACATTTCTAGGGCATTATCTGACAAAAAGCTATCGAGGAACTTTATTTGGAACCTGTGAAACAAACTTTTAAACATTTAAATACCAAAGAAAATCAGTCAATTTGAAGAGTTGAGGTGGATGCCTGCTGCCCAAGACCGGGATGGTTGGCGTTCATTGAGAAAGGCCTACATTCAGCAGTGGACAGCATTAGACTGATAGGTATTACAATTATAAATTTAATGGCTCCAAATGTTTATTTGCAACCAATATATTTAAGACTATATTATATTACCCACTTAAACATATCTTAAAGACAAACATTCTGAAATTCAAGCTAACCTGAAGCCCTACTCGTAGGTCAGACAAATTTCTTCAAGGTTAAACCTGAAATAGTATCAGACAAAGGTGGCAGATAAAGGGTTAAGTTTACCTAGATAAATCTTCATACGTTATTTAGACTAACATTCGTAGACGAGGGTTAGCCTGAAACTAATGTTTCTCTGTCTAGGTACATATATTGTTGTTTTGTAAAAATAAATTCAATGACATTAGTGAAATATTCTTCAATTCGACAAGTTTTATTGCTTCTTATATTATAAGTGTGAAAGTAACTGATTGTTTGACGTGGTTTGAAGCCAAAAGTACTGAACCAATTTTAATTTTAATGCAATTAGGTACACGTAATAGTCTTAGAGACTGACATCAGCTATACTTTTTACCCTAAAAACATGAATAAAGATTGATGAGATGAATCCAAAGAATTTAATTTATTAGAAAGACAGTGTGAACTACGGTCCACGTCAATTTTTTTTTTAATTCAGCCATTTGATACCTCACGCATGCGTAGAAGTGTTTTAGTATTTGTTAATACATTTTGTCTATGCCGTAGCTAGCTCGTAGCAGTGCTACGAAATTAATCCCGTAGCACATTACGAGCCCTCCGATAATCCAACAAAATTACATATCACCCTTTTATTTACAACCGAAATCCACACGTACCGACATTAATCCACTCAAAAAACAAAACGATACGAGGCCAAAATAAATTGAAACAGCATAAATTAAACGTTTGGAAAACCGAATCGTTATTCCATTTGCAAAAAAGAACGAGTCACAAAAACAAAACCAATTTGTTTTATGTTATCATATTGGGCTCGACTGTACCCACATATCTTGGCGCTCGTTTGAAATTATTACAAAACATCGCCGGTGATTTACTGTACAGATAAATTTTGTTGGAAAACTTATCTAGTGGATAAATACCGTGTGATTAATTGTTAAGGATAAATGTACTTACATGTACTTGCGTTGTACAATGTAATCGCCCCTTTGCTTTTCACTTACCTGGCCAAGAAAATGTTAATTTACCGAGAACCTATATCTATACTAATATTATAAAGCTGAAGAGTTTATTTGTTTGTTTGTATGTTTGTTTGTTTGTTTGTTTGTTTGAACGCGCTAATCTCAGGAACTACTGGTCCGATTTGAAAAATTCTTTCAGTGTTAGATAGCCCATTTATCGAGGAAGGCTATAGGCTATATAACATCACGCTGCAACTACTAGGAGCGAAGAAATAATGGAAAATGTGGAAAAAACGGGAAATATTATTCATCCTTGAGGGCTTTCGTTGCGTGCGCTGCGAAAACGGTTCAAGATACCAAAAATATATGTACGAAAGAATTATTACTCTTGAAATGAGCTAAAAAAATGTCCGCGACTGTATATGTCTATCTTTTAAGATTAACTCTCTAGAACCGCTTTTATGGTAATATTTGGTAGAAATGAATGCATTATTTGTTAAGAGTTGTATCAACGTAATAATATTAATCTTTATCCAAATAAATAATAAATATTGTTGTTGATTAAGAGTATTTAATCTGTATTATAATATTATAAAGCTGAAGAGTTTGTTTGTTTGTTTTTTTGAACGCGCTAATCTCAGGAACTACTGGTCCGATTTGAAAAATTCTTTCAGTGTTGGATAGCTCATTTATCGAGGAAGACTATATAGGTCTTTTTATCCGGGTGCGTCGGGTAGTCTTCTATCTTCTTCTTCTTTTATCTTCTTCTATATATATAAAACTCAAAGTCCTGACTGATTCACTGACTCAACATCCCACGGCCCAAACCCGTGAACCTATGAAGCTGATTTTTTTCACAGAGGTTCATCTTAAGACCTGACGCGTGTTAAGAAAGGATTTTTTGAAATTCGTGTCGTTAGGGGTTGAAATAGGGGTTGAAACTTTGTATGGCGAATGAATATTAATTTCCACATGAAACTTTGTGAAGTTACTCCTTGAAATAAATAAGTAAACATGTGTTTCACATTTTTTTTAAATAAATCCCTTAACCCTAGAGTACTACTCATGTTGCGACATACAAAGAAACTACTCATACGTCTGCGAGGCGCTTGGTATTGACTAACCTTGTTATTCAGAAATTATGGGTATGATTGATATGTTGTCACTGTTTCTATAATTGTGCATATTACTACAATTAAATAAAAATATAATTTTGTATTATATTTATATATTTTAACTATAAAATCATTAATGAAAAAATCCTTAGAAATAAATTTTAGTAACCCAGATCATGAAACAGTATTGTCAATAAAAAATAAAAAAGCAACTTAATTTGTATAATTCTTTTGATAAATAGTTATTTATGAAGTAACTAACAAAATACATAACATACAAAGTCCCAAAAAATATTTTAAATGCATTTGATACACAAATGAACTTGATGTTCGCCGCAGATAGATTTTGGCACCTGGCGCACATCATTTTGGACATATTCTTCTTTTTAGATGTACAATAATGTTCTTTTTTTTATAGTTGTGGGTACTCATTTTTAACCGACTTCCCAAAAAGGAGGAAATTCTCAATTCGACCGCGTATATAATATGTACATATATATTTTTTTATATGTGTTCCCGTACATTTTCGTCGTTTATGAACAGATTTTGAAAAATATTTCTCTGTATGATAAGGTA
>NWSH02000519.1:15675410-15696919 GCA_002382865.2 Heliothis virescens | reverse complement strand
AAAATTTGCTGTGCAGTTAGTATTTCTGCTATGTATGTAGTATTTTTGTACAAAAATAAATTTTACTGTATTGCATTGTGAGTAAAAAAGTAATGTCATATTGATGTATAATTTCGAATTATCTGCAGTTTGAGTTTGCTAAACATTTAGTTTATTTGTAGTGAAGTAAGTTATTTGATNGGATCATGATTTCCGGAAATAAAAATTTAGGTAACGAAACGGAGTCCCCTCGCTATGATCTGCTGAACTATTTATCGAACTGCTCATTCCGTCATTTTTACCGCTCATTCGATTTTTGGACTGCTCAATTATTTTTAGAATTGACATTGTATGATAAATCCTATCTCTATCTTACTCGCTCGCGCCACTCTGCACTCCAGTGAAAAAAGTGCGCGAAGCCGCGAACCTTTTTCGGTTAATTTGTTCTGCTTTTAGAAATAATGCAATTAAAAAGGATTTTTTTGTTACAATAATCATTTAATTTGCCGAGCATGACTTCTTGAAAATTAGGACAAATGTGATGAACAGGTTTTGTTCTACTTACTGGTTAATATGCGACTGAGATAGTTATTTTGCTTCGAAATATGGAAAATTTGCTGTGCAGTTAGTATTTCTGCTATGTATGTAGTATTTTTGTACAAAAATAAATTTTACTGTATTGCATTGTGAGTAAAAAAGTAATGTCATATTGATGTATAATTTCGAATTATCTGCAGTTTGAGTTTGCTAAACATTTAGTTTATTTGTAGTGAAGTAAGTTATTTGATGTAAAATAGAGTATAAATGATGAGTATGTATTGGTAGACGATTATTTTATTTGATATGCAATTTATTATATCCCATTCTGTTCATTCGTGGCATAGTAGAAAGAGAAGAAGTAGGCTCTCTTGTAACAGATCTACGTGCCGCCACTGACAACGCCGTGAGCGTGGCGAAATATTGGGCCTCCGTAATTTAAATTTTATTGCCATCGACTCGCTAAGAAGAAGAAGTATTGTACAATATTGCTATACTGAAGCGACACCAAAATCCTTGTATGTACTCGTATTTAACTATTAGATGCTATAATCTGCGGCTTTACACTGTTTCCCAAAATACAAGCTCAAGCTTAGTTTGGGAATCAGTTAGTTTCTTTGTACAATACTTGCTACGGTGCATATATTAGATCACACTAAGATGAATGTATTTAAGTGACGACAGTAACAACTTTTTATTTATATTTATTTTATAAATTCTTATCCGCACGCACACTTAAACATAATCTCGATGCATTACTCAATGCGCCAGTTATGTAGTTTTTGTGTTTGTAGTAAGGTAAACGGCCCAATACTCGACGCTTTTAGAACTTGGCCAAGTTTACAGGTCTGCCACATCATTGTTAGTGGTCTTAGCGGGATAATTTAACTAACATGCGAAACCTCATTTAATACTCTTTAGGGAAAATATATTTTTGTAATTAATAGTAAACAAATAAATAATCTATTAATTAAAATATTAAAAAACACCCATTTGTACCAGTATTCTACAGTTTTGTCCTAGTTATCGTCAAGATGTCCCATTACTCGTCAACTTTCAACGCTAATTTGAACTCTATTTTTTTACGAATAAGGTTCATGTTATTTTAGTTTTCAACTTGTATAAATCTAAATGCAGTTCCTCAAACTGAAAAAGAGTGCCTAAAGTAACCAAACTTGCTAAATAAAACAAAATATAAATATAATAAAACGTTTTACCACTACCGCACGAATCAATCGATCATAAAGTTAAGCAATGCTTGACGCGGTCGGTTCATGGATGGGAGACATTCTTTTCGTAACAAGTTCGTCCGTTTTTCTAAAGACACGTTAGATTGGTGGGCCTCGACTGTTATTTAGACATCTTTGAATAGTCAGAAGCCAGAAAGTCTGATATTCAGTCTTACCAAGGGCTAACAGGTAGCTCAGGTAACTGGTTTGAGGAGTTCAGATAGGCAGACGTTACATGTAGCACACTAGAGTTTCATGACTGTCATGCATGGACTGTCAGCTGCTTGAAGCTGAACCCATATAATTCGGAAAAAGCTAAGCAAAGGACTTACAACACTATTTAGCCTCAGAAATAATTTGATCAGATACTTGTAGAAAGATGATCTTGCATGGTGGATAGCGGGGATTAGTGAACACTCGAGTTCCGAGTGCTTTACCGAGTAGCTTATGTCCCTCACCTCCGACCAGAGCGAGAGTGGCGGGTATTCCAGTGAAGCTGGATACACAGGGGGAGCTCGTGATCTCAGTTTAAAGTCCCCGAGTTTTTTTATACTTCAGCTGCTCATGATTGTCCTTGTTGCTTTATTGCAATTACACCAACTATAGTTATATATAGATACGGGAGAAGAGAAAAGATAAGTATACCGACTATCTCCCCATTTCCATATTTATTTATTGCATTGCTCCTCATCGTTTTTTCTATCCTAGCCCACTATTATCCCGTCACATTTGCCCAAGCAGTTTTTTCGCATGTTTTGTAAAACACCCAAAAACCGGAGTTCGTACTTGAGTAGATACAGGGATGATCGCCGTTTGATTGCCGTTTTTGTCATTACATATTAATATTCTGAGGCGGATGTTGAAGAGTTGCTAACTTAGTGGTTCTTTAAGGAGTTGGCCGCCGTGGTTTTCACACCTTCATCTCTATGATAGTGGCTCGATAAGTGAGCTGTAGTAACTTGATCAGCAATTTATACGTGTTTCTAAATCATGATCATCAACAGGCAGCTTCATAGTTTCTCCATTTCTGGTCCACTGACATCCCATCACAATAGCCCGAGTACCTTTCCACCATATTTAGAAATAGTCTAACATAAATCAGGAATACTCTTTGGGTGCATTTCTAAAGCGTATAATCGCCAGTTAAATAGTAACTAATCATTATTATCATTGAAGTGGTCTCAAAGGGGCTTCAGGGTCTTCAGCTTTACTTTCGCCTCCCAAAATTTCAACACTCCTTACTCTTGTCATTATAATCTGGAAGAGATATTATCTGCCTAGCCTTTTCACAACTATATATCTTGCGGTCGGTTTCCAGTCTCACCGGATGTAGCTTAGCCAGTGTTTTAGATTCTGATGTCCTCAACCCAGTTATCCCGGACTGTTTGTCAGACTTTTTGGCTTCTAACTTCCTGTAACGAATGCTAGAGATATTCAAATGAAAGCCGACATCCACCAACTTAACACGGAGGAACTCATCATGACAAGATGGTCATCCATCCACCGGCGTTGCTGAACCTTATGATTGATCGATCCACGTGGCTTTTATTTATTCACGGGCTCTTTGTGGTCTTGAAAAACATGCATGATGACAATGATGGGGAATACCCCATCGGTACTATATTCCAAATAACCATGCCTCACTCTGGCTTGTCTTCGACGGCTGATAGGAATGAAAGATGACAGCATATCAATCTCTGGCTTACTTGTATTAAAGGTTTATATGAAATATAAACCTTTGACTTTGACGATATTATAGGTCCTTACTTAGCAGTGGGTCTTATCGAGAAGAATCTGCAAGAAACTGCGTAGACAATATTTTCAAAACAGAAGCGTAGGTATACAATATGGAAGTAATGCTTTTAAGTTAATAAATTTAAGAAAACGAGAGTGTAATCACTAGGGCAGGTTTAATAGCTCTCTTTGGAGCGTGAATGTTGTAAGTGGGGGGAGTAAGCAGGTGATGCTGAACCCTCAGATAGCGCATGATCTGCGGTTCAATTTCGCCGAGGTATCCTCAAATCCTCAGCCTTCAACAGCTCATGTCCCGTTACCCACTATTGTTGTATTTTTCTTGACTAGCCATTTTTGCCGCCATATTGTTACCGCAGTTAGCGGGACCATTGGCTTGTTAAGTTGTCTATAGGCTACACACTAACATATAAAGGTTTATGTTATCAGTACTGAATTTATACCACCTTTTTTGAATTATTCTTAAAAAAAGATAGGTAATTTAAATTAATATGTCTATTAAATTCCATTAATAACGACCAATGTCGACTTTATATTCAATTTTATTAGCGTGTCCCAGTTATCATCAAAAATATACAAAAAATGTCGAGTACTGGGTCAAACATGGTTATACAAGTACCAGTACATGTCACACGGGATAAAATAATCATAATGAACAAAATATCTCAATTTTATAAGTTAAATCGATAGATTGATAATTAAACTACTTTACCAAATAATCAAACTAACGAAACAGCCCACTACACCGACAACACAAGATATCTAATGTAGTAAGCCGGGCGTCAGATTCAGTACCTGAATTAACAAAAATATACAAAATTCCTCAGTGCTCAACTTTGATTGCTCATGAATGAAAATGAATTTGATGCATAGGTACTATGGCGCACACAAACAAGCCTCGCGCGTTTGAATGAAGATAACCTACTTCCTCTCTTTGTACTATGTTCGTGGGCGTAACTTTGACATCAAAGAGATTATTAGACTGGCTGTCCATTGTCCACTTACACTACTTGTACTTACGTAAGTGATTTACATACATATTGCCTGGAGAGCTTGGGAGCTCGCCACATTATCGGTTTATGAAGTGCTATGTATTTAGGTTAAGTGAGACGTCCCCTGCGGGGCCCACTAGGGCCAGAGCCCGTCGGGGCTGCGGGTTGTTCGAAAGAGTTACCGCGGCCCTGGGACACAAAGGGCTCCTTATAATGTGATATTTGGATAGCATTTTAGAACTACATCGCACTTATAAAATTAGTATGGAATGAAGGATTTTTAAAAAATCCACAAAAAAAACCGAATGCGTAAGAAATCTCAATTGACCGAAATGAAAAGACGGAAAAAAGTTAAACAATCAGTTTATAAGCTTTTTCACAGAACACTTGCTATCTACTGTGATTGTAATTATTTGAGTAAAGGTAGGAAAATATCACCATTATCATTAATCGCCTTTATAGTCCACAGCTGACCGTTAGTCGAAATGGCAAATATTAAATTCTTAAAGAGATATAAAATACAATTACGGTGTGTGGGTCATCTGCCTAGCCTTTTCCCAACTATGTTGCGGTCGGCTTCCAGTCTAACCGGATGCAGCTGAGAACCAGTGTTTTACATGGAGCGACTGCCTATCTNGGTACAAATTACTTTTGAGTCGGTTGAGTAGTTTCGGTGATTGTGTGACATAATACATATTCACCTACACACGTTACTTTGTTTTTATTTTGTTGTGTTAGTTAATTGAGGATTATCAGACAGACAGTCAGACTTTCTGGCTTCTGACTACCCGTAACGACTGCCAAAGATGTCCAAATGACAGCCGGGATCCACTATTTATCGTGCCTTCCAAAACACGGAAGAACTCGATATGAAAAGATGGTCACCCATCCACGGACCGACCGCGCCAAGCGTTGCTTGACCTTACGATCGATCGATCCGCGCGGCTTTGACTTAGCCACGAGCTCTCGTGTGGGTATTTTATTATAATCTTTATAAATACATATACAAGATATTTGTCTATACTTTTAAAATTAATTAAATAAAAAATAATCTTTGGCATTAAGGACTACTAACAGAACATTTAATTTATACAAACCAGTAAATTCCTGTTAGATTCTCTTAATTTGTTTGAAGTTACCCCTAGTTATAACTGGGATCACAGTAAAGCCAGCCGGCATTAAACTTGTTAGACGCTAAAGCCGCTTTAGTTCAAACACAATAGTTAAGATGAAGATATGAGATCGTAGAGACCATGACTAAGTGAAATAATATAAATACTGAAGGTTTGTTTTATGTTTTATGATATTTAAGTGATGAAGAATTAAAATTAAATGGTGTTATTGTGAAATCGGGTAAGTAGTTTCGAAGCCAATTTAATGCAAACAAAACGTTACAAACACATAATTCCCTACATTATAATATACGTATAGATTAGATTCTGATTGATATGATATTGATGGTTTGGGTTTAACAGATATCCTGTTTAAACTAATATTCTTAAAATCCAACCCAAATATTGTTATTTTTTTTATTTCAAGCTAGAATGTATTTTATTATGTATTTACGAAGTCCTTAAAAATATACTCGGTACATCATTTTTAAGAATCCACATTATGTTTCCACGTGCCTTGAAAAGATCGCCACGAGACTTCCTTGATAGACAGGACCTCGTGTTCATAAAACGTGCTCGATTGGTTGCTTTCAGTGGGAAATATCTCAGTGTTTTTATATATTTTTCAAGGATAACGGTGATTAATGCGGAATATTTAGTAGAAAATATATTAAAAGTATGCATACCAATATGGTACCTGAAATAAAATTATTAAAGTAGTTACTACCAGCTCAAAATATAAAAACGGTGTATATTAAACCAATATCTCATTCACAAAAACAAAACTTATTATTTTGGTAATTTCATCGTAAAAGTATTAACAGACCGAAGTTAAACTCGTTTATGTTATGTTAACTAGGTATAGTGCCACCCACTGATGTTGTACTAAATTCTGAAAATTAATTCAATATCTAAAATATAGGCAAAAGCAACTTTTACTTTCAATAACAATTTCTGAGAATCTAAACTTACCCTGGCTGTAAATGGCATGACCTGTATTGGTAATAATTGATAGACTCCAAAAATAAGTAGGCATTTAAGGGATATAACAATTATTATATCAAAACACCCACCCACAAGGAATAGAACTTTATCGGAACTTGTGATGAAAAACCGGCCAAGTGCGAGTTGGACTCGCGCACGAAGGGTTCCGTACCATTATCTATGAAAAATTTACGTATCTATTACTTACAACTAGCCAAAATAAAAATATTTTTCGGCAGCAAAAAAATACTTTGTTATTCATACAAATATATGAATAACAAGATTATAATTTGCGGTTTCACACGTTTATTGTATGGGGCCCCTTAATATTAACTTTTTTATTTTTTTTGTATTTTTTGTTAAAGCGTCAACGGAAATCAATCATTTGTGAAAATTTCAGCTTTCTATCACGCTTTATGAGACAGACAACGGAGTCTTAGTAATAGGGTCCCGTATTACCCTTTGGGTACGGAACCCTAAAAATGACTGTCTTCGCATAGTTAATACTTAAACCTAAATCCATGTAGGCGTTACACGTGCTTTCAAAAAATCTGGGCTCACTATCGATTATTACAATCGAATTCATAGTTCACTGCATCTTACATTCACATCACGTAATATCGATTACGTTTACGTCTCGCTCGCGTAATCGAATCGATGATTTTGCATTTTTACTCGATACTGATGTGGATCGGAAAATGCAAGCGATCAATATGCAGCATTGTTGTGTGTTTACATGCTTATAAGTTAGAGAAGATAGTTTTATTAATTAGAAACCTACTTTGTTCTTGAATAGTTTGCTTCTAATTAGGAAAGTTTGTTGTTTATTGAAACTAGTTAAACCCACGGTTTCAGCTTCGTATTAGAATTACCAGAGACTCGAATATTTTACTCATAGATTTTTTAATCGCCTTCCCGACAAGAGCGAGGTTCTCATTTCAGATGTTTGTATTTTTCTATAGGCTGCTTCTTATCCGAGTGCGGGAAGCATAATCCAATAGGACACTTAAGCGAAACCGCGGAGAACAACAGGTACAACTACAAACAAACAAACAACACTAAGTGCAGATGTTTAAGAATTTAACACTTCCCGTGACACGTGTCGGAATGTCCTCTTCACTCCTGATTCTCGACACAATCGCTCTTAATTACACACACACACCCACACATGCATATATATGCACACACATGTGTACGGAACAGGGAACAGAACTCGATACATTTCTCATTAATCAATTAATTGCTTTACAAGAACAGCTATTGCGCTGGATGTGCGAAATGTTCGTGAATAAATAAAATATTAATGTGTGTTTGTGCGAAAGAGTTTATCTGGCCCTAGAATGCTACTTATGGTGATTTAAGATCAGAGTTTATTTTCCCTACATACAATGTGATAGTCGGCAATTAGAAAACGACTGTCGTCATCATCTGCCTAGCCTTTTCCCAATTCCTTTATCTTGGGGTCGGCTTCCAGTAATACCGGATGCAGCTGAGAACCAGTGTTTTACATGGAGCGACTGCCTGTTGACTCACCAGTTACTGGGCAACCCGAATCGCTTGTAGACTGGTTGTCAACTTTTGGCTCTGATACGTAAGATGCAAAGTGTTCAATGCAGCGGGCCCACCAATTTATCGTGCCTTCCGGAACACGGAAGAACTCGTTATGACAAGATGGTCACTCATCCACGGACCGACCGCGTCAAGCGTTGCTTACCCTTATGATCGATCGATCCGCGCGGCTTTGACTTAGCCACGAGCTCTTCTGAAAACGACTGTCGTAGAGGTCTATAATTTGTTTGCTACGGTTGATCTTTTAAATGTTAACCCGGTTTTAATGTAACTCTTACCACTAAACAGCTAATGTTATTAAAATCACCTAACTTAAGGCTACTTTTTTTCACAAATATCACCTTACTTCCTTACCAAAGCTACAAGTGACGTTACAGGGACGAACTAGTCCACAAAAAAATTAAAACATTTATTCTCAACGGCAGTATTGTTTAACACTTTGTCACGAAAATGCACGCCAGTTGACTGATTTGTGTAAATTTATTACGTTACTGAACTGAGTTACGCGAAATTTGTACACTTGTTCCTTTTAATGTTCAACTTTAATCATAGTTGTCGGTTTTTTTTGTATAAGTTCTTATCTGTAAGGTAATAAATATTTAAACTAAGTTGAGTTTTACGCAGTGCTCAATGCAGTTTTAGATAAAGAATTTTTTAGTGATACAAGCGTATGTACAACATGAATGTTTCAGTTTGATTCCTTGGTTCAGGTAAAAGTTATCGGGTTTTTTGTATAAGGAAATTATTTAATAAATGATAATATTATTATTCTTTGTCTAAAATAGTATAACTAACGATTATTACCCCTTAAAAAAACTGGCACTTTTGTTTCATCTCACCTTAGGGAATTCACTTACTTAATAGACGTGGTTAAAATCCCTAAATAAAAGCCTGCCTCCATCTTTATATCAAACATCTGAAACGGTTCAGCCGTTTTAGCGTGCAACGTAACAAACAAACTTATTTTGGCACTTACCTTACGCTAAACATTTTATCCAGACTATTGAGTGCTACTTCATCAAGTTTTATAACGGAACTTAAGTTCAATTTGTTTAAAAAATTATTTAACCGTGTTTACTTGTAAAGTATTAGTTAAGTAGACTTGGTTACTTTACTAAGACTAAAGTTGAATCAAACTTGATTACAAAATTAACGAAGTTGGTACTTTGCCTCTATCGAAATATATTTTGAAGGCGTTTGTATGAAAATAGAAGTTAAATGGAAGTCTTGATACAAAAAACTCACCAAATAGGTACTTAAATGTGAATGTTTTGGATATTTTGATGGTTGTTCCGCAATCGTGTTTGGATTTTTATAAAAATTGGTAACATCATAGCTTAAATAATAGAATAATATTATGGGCTACTTTATTCGAAGTGTGAGAAGTAGTCCTCTTTGAACGCCTATGAAACCGAAACTAATATATTACCTCTATTTAAAATATAAGAGAATAAACTCAGACAGTAACCTAAAACACGAACGTCTTCATGGAAATTCTACAGTTTCAGAGTTTTACTACCATCTTCATTAAAATTCAAACGTTTAAAGAAATGAGTATGAAACAAAATGTAAATCTGAAGTTTGTACCGCCTTTAATAATATAGCACACGATTCCCTTAGCCCGAGCATTGTAATTAATAAAATTTATCCACACTCTCCTTTTGCACACGTCGATCAAATTAGAATTTAATTAGTTGACCAGTCAAATCACTTTCAACCTTACGATTAAGAGGATAGAGTTGAAAGTTGGTTGGTTATACAAGTTGTTATTGCCTTTAATATCTTTAGGTTATTATGCGCCGGTTGAGCTTTTTCCTTCGCCTCGGGCTATCAAGATGAGCTTTGCATGAACTATTTATGGATGGGCTTCATGGAGAAGGTTTGAATAATTAATGTTTGCGGAATCGGAAAATTCATGGAAAAATTATATATTCATAATTATTTGCAAAGTATCAAGATTGTGTAGGTCGGGGATGTTGATGTTTTAACTTGGATTCTGTATTTGAGGAGCATTGCGACATCATAATAAATAGTTGGCTAGTATTTGGGTGAGATGAAGACGTATTTTGGGCTTTATAATAATAGTGACTTTTCACTCTGGTACGCATGAAGGAAACTTTAAAATACGTTTAGCCAGTATTCCTGGTGACTTTGTAAAAATAATTAAAAAACCGGCCAAGTGCTAGTTGGACTCGCGCACAAAGGTTTCCGTACCATCTATGAAAAAATATCTATTGCCCCCCCTAATTATATATTTATTTATTATTTTTAGTAATCGCTGTTATAGCGGCAACGGAAACACATCATTTGTGAAGATTTCAACTTTCTAGCTATCACGGTTTATCATATACAGCCCGGAGACAGACAGACAACGCAGTCTTAGTAATAAGGTCCCGTTTTACCCTTTGGGTACGGAACCCTAAAAATGATGACCAGTCAATGTTACTAAAATAAAGCACATTATTTTCACTAAACTCGCCTTTTCAGTTTATTTTTAGCAGTCAAGATTATTAAACACTTACTTAAACAACTTTACACAAATATTTCAGCTTCAGTACAAGCTTTAGGCCGGGTTCCCACTACGCCGGACCGGCAGATCTGCCGCGCCGGTAAATCTGCCGGAAGGGCTAGTGGCTGAACAATTTGTATGAAGCTATTCACACTATCCCGGGTCCGGGATTTTTGCCGAGCCCGGCATTTTTACCAAGCGTTTTGTCACTGCGAATTGCCGGTAGAACAGCCGGGCCCGGAGTAATGTGAACGAGTTTGTGCCGGTATCTGTCCCCGCTCACCCCGCTCGTGCTCCCCTCGCCCCGCCCGTGACGCGAGCCGAATGACGTGAGTGACAGTCTAGTCTAGTCGTCCCAGTAAATCGTCAAAAGTGGTTGCTGTCATTCGAAAATAATTGAAGAACTTTGATTCGTCTCTTCTAAGTTCACCCATTAATGTTTCAAATGTCCCAAGTGAAAATCTTTCCCGTAAAATAGGGTGTACCCAATGTTTTCTTTTAACACTCCGTTACACGCGCCTCTAATAATTACACGATTTCACGCGCGGGGCACCCCTGTGCCCCAAAGTAATTGATAGATTTTTAATTATTAGGGTAAGAAATAAATAATATATATATTGTATACATAATCAGTAGTTATTGATATCTTTAATAAAAAAATAAATAAGGCCTTCTTAATAAAAATAAATAAAATAAAAACCTTTTCTTCTGCATCCTAAAAAACTTAATAAAACCAACATAGGATCTTAAATTCGAGATTTTTGTCATCAATACGTGACTTTTCGAGATCGTTTACACTTTGATTATAACACTGGATAGATACACTATATTTATGGTCATTGCAAACAGGCTTGTTACATCTGTGACATGCTGTTCTGATCGATCGAACTTTGGCAATTCCGCAGTCATGGCATCTGGTCTGGTCCCAGGTACCTGGTCCTCCTTATCATTTTCCTCTTCCAACTTTGGTTTATCTATGCATTGGTCCTCCTCACCCTAACTATTGAACTGGTCTTCTAAACTACCCTGCTCTTCCTCGTTAGTTTTCCGGAACCAGTCAATTATCTGATACTCTTCGTCCATTTTGATCTATAAGTACCTGAAATGAGCAAAATACAAATGCTATTACACCAGTAACAGAAGAAAATAATGTTTATGTTCATTTATTAACAATATTATTAAAATAAATTATATTATTAGTGGAGAAANTTGGTCCTCCTCACCCTAACTATTGAACTGGTCTTCTAAACTACCCTGCTCTTCCTCGTTAGTTTTCCGGAACCAGTCAATTATCTGATACTCTTCGTCCATTTTGATCTATAAGTACCTGAAATGAGCAAAATACAAATGCTATTACACCAGTAACAGAAGAAAATAATGTTTATGTTCATTTATTAACAATATTATTAAAATAAATTATATTATTAGTGGAGAAAATAACTAAATCTGCTTACCTCTGTCGTTTTTCAAATAGTTACGCAATTACACGCACGGGGCACAGGTGTGCCCCAGAAGCACTAAACTGAGTATATAAAGCATGTCTGTGCACCAATGCAGCTGCCACGTACACTCACGTACGCTCAAGGACACTAGCAGCAGCTATTGAAGACGGCGAGATTCCAAATTAATTTTTGAAGTAGTAATAGGCAAAAATATATGACTGGGGCACGCCTGTGCCCCGCGCGTTGATCGGAGTGTTATTTTGCCTTCTATTAAGATACCACCACAACACAACAATTTCGTCGTCCATTGTGCGCGCAGGTCCAAATTCAACTGAGGTAAGTACTTGACTGTCTGAATTTATTCCGGGATCCGATGTAATGTGAACACTCTGTCCGGTGTCCGGTTTTCGGCAGATCTGCCGGTCCGGCGTAGTGGGAACCCGGCCTTAGAGTTGTCATGCATTCACGAACGTTGAAAAGCTCTACTTCACAAACTCTAAAGACCAAAATATTTTCTGTTTTCCAAGACTTACTGAGGCAAATGGAATTAAATTGATAGGATAGAGCTGAAATTTTAATAGGATTGACCAGAAAGAACAGTCGGGTTCTTACAGGAGAATCTTTAAAGATTTTGTGTTCAAACTTTTGGTTTTTGATTGGAATTGGAATACTTTTGTTTTTTGATACGATGATGACAGTTTGAGGACTTGATAATAGCTTCATGGCTACGAAATAATTGAGAAACCAGCACGATTAATTGCATAGCAATAAATAACAATATCATTCAGTGGTAACTCAAATTATATTGTTATTATATTTATTACCTTACTGGTTGTTCATGCGGTTTCATCCACGTCTTGGGGGAAGCCTATGTTACTCGAGGATAGTCTAGTTTCCGAACAGAGGAGATTTGTTTAAATACTTATTTGTTTATGTACTTTTTGAGTCAATTTGTAACCAACGTAATGGTTACAAATATTTCTTCATTACAATATTAGTATACCTAACAGATGACAACAGTATAAAATTCTCAAAGTAATTTCACACAGCTTCTCAATAAAAACTTAAAACCGCCACTCACCGCTACAAACCAGTTTTTAAAGCATTACAAAATCCAAAGGTGCTTGGCTGTAGCATTCATTATTCACAGCGCAAGTCGTCACGGCTCCCACTACTTGTACCCAGTTGTGGAACTTTTCACCGAGCGCCCACAAGTTTCAGGTCATTTTCCCTACGGAGATGTACCGTGGTTTTCCAGGGTAGATTGGATATATAGCGCCTTGCACTTTGTTGAATATTTTAATTAGATCACGCGGCGGTCAAGGCGTTTAGTTATTAGGTTGTGCAATTATGGTTGTAAGGTTTGCAGAAAAAAATGGGTCGAGGTGGGAAAAGATTTTACGGATTTATATAGCCTTGTTCTTACGTTTATTTTTCTCAGCTTATATAGGTAAAATTACGTAAGAGTGATTTTTAAATTGTTAATTGTCGTTGAAAATAACTTTCTTTACGTGTCATCTACTTGTTGAAATTTTATAGAATTGTATTTACAACTCGATAAATGGTATGTCTAACAATGAAAGAATTTTTCAAATCGGACTAGTAGTTCTTGAGATTAGTACGTTCAAACAAATAAACTCTTCAGTTTAATAATATTAGCATAAAAAATGAGAAATACCTTTTTGGAAGCTAGTTAAAAAGGCATTCCATACTACTCAAGGTTAGCAAGAATGTAAGCATGTGCTTAATGAAACCATAATTCTAGCTCGGTAATTTCTTTGTGTAGTTTAACTGAAGTTATAAACTTTTTATGTAGACTACACATAATGTTTGCGGTTTCAGACCGTTTACTTTTGGCGTTAAGTTTTATAATTAAATGTGACTGTGGGTTTGGGGTTTTGCTTATTTTATTAGGTGGCGAGTTTAATTTGTTTCTTTGAACTTAAACTTAAAGCTGTTGAAATGCGTTTACAAATAATTGAAAGACATTAACAGACAGAAGAAATAACGAATGGAAATAAATTTTATCAACAGTTTATTTCTTTATTTGTGAACAATAACATATTTACAATTTACGAATGAATAGTTTAAGTAATCGATCAGTTAAACAACAATTTTCTTTCTACTATAGAACAGGAATTTTCATGAAGGCAACTTTTTCACCTTTTTTCAACCTTGCTTTGAGAATCAAATGTTTTGCTTGCGCTGTTTTCCTTAATCGGAATTTCATTCTTATCGAATCAGATAATATTGCATGTAACCTTAAACATATAAAAACAATATGATTTAATATTATATATTAAATTTTAACGATGTATGGCATGTACTTCAAATCAGTAGACTTAAACAATAAAGTCAAAAATATTTTCAGACTCAATAAAAGAATATAATATTGCTTCGAAATAACAAGGAATGTTCGAGAGAATTTTCAGTAATTTTGATTTGATATTACGACCCAATGATCGTCAAAATATCTTTGAGCTTTCTCCGAAATCTCTTGTAGGTTCGAAATTGGTTTAACTTGAAGTCGAATTATTGTAAGCCATGACAGAGTGTAAAATAAGATTTTTTTAATTATCTGTGATTGAATTTGGAAACTGGATATTTGATTCTTGTCAAAATAGTGTATTAGTTACGATTGTAAAAAAACAATTATCTGCTTTGTTCGTGTTTTAACGTACAGACAATAGCAGGTCACGGTACCCGAGTCTGTCAAATTTTACCAATAAAACATTAACCTACCTCCATTGTGGTAAGGTTGAAAATCGATTGTAGAAATTAGACAGATTGTGGTAACTGGATGTGCTGTCGTCTGTACACTATACAATATTTTTACCGTTTTCAATACATGTTGTTTTATAAAACTTATTTATGACAGCAACTTTTCAAACGTTTTTTTACTGTCAAACTGAAAAACGCAATAATTTCCCCACAAATTGCTGAAAAAAAAACAATTTTGTTAGAACCTATGATTTATCTACACATAAGCCATTTAATTGATATCGCACCATTGGCAGTGTAAACGGGGTCAACATTACCATTTTATCACGCCCCCAAAACTGGGGTGTAAGCAATTTTTCAGGGGTTAAGCTTCGCATTTAGAGCATGTAACCTACTGGAGCCGCTTTTGCCGTGCCTTCCCTTCTGCCAAAGGTACGAGACTTGTCCAGTTTTAGAAATTCCAGACAAGGTTATGTATAGCTATTTGACAAATAATGCCATGGAAAAGTAGTCGAAATTAAAAAAATTGCTCGTTATTTGTCGTTATTTGAGCTATAACTCTTTGTTGCGTTGCCTCGCCCCCGCGCGTAAATTGGGAGACTTTTTCGCATAGAGAGTTATATTATTAGCGTTTCCAGTTGGTCACATACTCCAAGGCTTCTGAGTATAAATCATGAGCTAATACCTCCAGGCCATTGCTACAGTGATAAAACATGCTGTAATGTGAAGGATTTTAGTAAGGCCACGGTTTTACCAAGCGTAGGTGAAAATTGTAATATTTTTGGATATGCTGTCAAAGGATATGATCGTCTACGCTGAATGAGGAATAAATTATAGTATCCTAAAGCTAAAAATGACCAAATAATTCTGTCTCTCTATTTGTCACGTCTTCATGCCACAATCACGTAACCAATGAAACCTACACAAATAATAAAGAGCTTGAGAAATAGGCTACATTTTCTCCAAATTAGTAGAATACTTTCCTCTGGACGTGAATAATCTTAAAAAAAAAAAACAAAAAATCATTCTGTCAACTACCAACAAACCATATTTCAACCTCCAATCCTGATCAAAATTGGTCGCCTTTGAAATCCAACCGACCTGACTAACAGCTTAACCGAGTAATTCATAGTTGCACAAAACGTAACGCTGCGTTGCATCACAGTTGCAAGTGATTAAGCTCATTACTTCTAACTACAGTGCAAGCGTTGTTTGGAGCCTCACACTACCATAAACCACGATTGGGTGGTTATAATAAGGTCACAAAGTAAAGAAGGTTTGGACCTATTTCAGACCTGTTACACCTATTTCAGTAAAGTAAAAAAAAGGAAAATGATCCAAGTATGGCTCACTTGGATCATTTTACATCATCATCATCATCACTTGGATCATTTTCGATTTTCAATCCACAAGATTTTATTATTTATTTTATTTATTTATTTATTAAAAGGTACACTTTAAATTTTATAATTTACATAGTGTCCAACAAAACTATACATATAGTTTGTCTGTTGGATCAATGTTGTTATTCTTAATGCATTATCTTATGAACTAAGTTTACAATGACATATAGTAATTATGTATTTTTATTAACTATTATTATATGTATAGATAAATATCATATAGTAGTATTGTTTTATGTTATATATTATGTATCGTACTTATAAACTAGGTTTATTAGTATTATATTCTATTAGTAGCTATATAATATATTAGAAATACTAGATATTTAGATATGATATTAAGTATGTAGGTAAGTATGAATGTTGTAAATTAAATACAAGTATAGATATTAAGACTTATAAAACGTCATTAGTTCAAAGTTGACTGTTTTTTGTAAACATGACTTTGAAAAAGTGCTTATTTTATACCTTGAAGTAAATCCAAAAAGTTCAGTATTTTTTTAGCATTTTAGTAGGTATATAATTTTAAACTCTTGAGCAGCAAGTGAAATTCGATGTTTGAATGGACAACGGGTTATTATCGTCTTCCTGCCCTATTCCCAATTTTATTTGGGATCGGCGTAATATCCTTTCCAATTCTATTTCTCTCCGTCTCTCAACATACCTAATGACATTCACTCCCTTACTCATGTCATACTTTAGGCAATCCATATATCTTTTCTATGGTCTGTCTCTCCCTATCCATCCATCTACATTCATACCCAACACATTCGATGCACGGTGGTTACAAAAACAAAATGTATATCTTTCAAACAGCTGTGGTAGTGTGTCGTCCTTCTACCAAAGCTATGCTATCTGCGTAGTTGCCGGCTATAGCGGGGATTTTAGCTTCATTACCTGACCTACAAAATTACTAGGCTAATATCCTCGTGGTGTTCGAACTGTTTCATCTCACTCTGACATGAATACTATGTGTTGTTCTCTCTTTTTACCCTTTAATTTTTAAAAGCAATATTTGGCTGCTTTAAAAGAATACCAAAGTAAATCAATGTTAGTCCTTTCTTTTTCAGGAGCATTGAACTAATTTTGATGATATTTACTGTGGAGGTAGTAAAGTATTTACCAAAAGCTTTTACTAGTTACAGTAAGTAAAAATTTTGTATCTAAAAGCTAGTTGACTTAGAAAACATTTTGTATATTATGATTTAAAAAATATTCATCAAAATATTCGCCAGACAAACCCATAGTTAATATTATAAAACTTCAACAATTACAACATAAACTTCTAGACTTTAACCAAGTCTTGTAAGAAACTCACAATAATACTCCAAGAGGACCAAGCTGAAAATGCAGCCTGACACGAATCGCGTCAGACAAAGTTCTGACGTTCTGAAGTTCAAAAGTTCAGACCGACACCCAACCTCCATTAGTGGAGGTATTGAAATTTGCATTCTGCATTATTTAGTAATGCCACTGCATAATATTATTTGGTGTGTTTTTAATTGAATTTTATAAAATTGTGTCATACAAAATTTGTGTTGTGCAATTTTGGTGTTTGTAGCAGGTGTGAGAAGTCTTTGAATGATATTGTGGGTACACTGATATTTCTGAGTCATTAAATTACAAACCGCACGTATCATCATACATTTTGCAATTAATCGGATAATTTTCGCAATTTTTTTTATTCGTTTAAAAATGTGGGATTTGGAATAATTTAAAACAAAATAAGCATAAAGAAATTTAAAAAATGTATATTATTGAACGGCAAGGCATGTCGTGCGTTACAATGAAGCGTTTATGTCACTACCCCAACAATCAAATACTATAAGATTAAAAATACAGAGAAAAACTAAACCATTACCAAGACATTAAATTATACAAGGGTCGACATACCTCCACGGTACAGTAGTTAACACAAGTTTGCACCTCCACTGGAGAGCGCCGCCCAGAGAGCGCTGCAAACTTGCGCTGAGGACGCTACAGCACGTTCCTGGCTAAGTGGACAGACTACAGGATTGTACTCGTAAGTAGTTTTCAAGGAAATTAAGGAGGTAAAATGATTTAAAGTTTAATATATTGTAAAAAATTCATACTAATAATATATTTTTCTTCTTGTATCTTATTTATAAAGATTTAAAGTAAAGTTTTCAGTAAGGATATTGTTAATTTTCTTGCAATTTTATTTTAATACAATGCATCTGACTACCCGCAGCTAAAACTGTTGATGAGATTAAGCCGAGAAACATGACATATTATAAATCCATTTCTAGTAAGCAAATATACAATATTCTTGATCTAATAAAAGAATAAAGCACTTTCAGAATAACAATATTGCAAAATTCACGGGCAATCTCCAAAGTTCATACGAAAATCATCCGGGACAGAAACACCTTCTTTATTTACTACCCACAGCGATTATCCGAATGAAATTCAAGCTAAATTTCTAGTAACTATTTTCTGTTAGTTCCTTGGAGACACAGTGTACACTGCAAGCCAAAAAATATGGGACAGCACACACTTATCTTAAAATTCAACATCATTTTTTCATTCGAAAACTTTCTTGTACAAAAATTGCAGAATTTTAAAGGCTTTATTTTTCTTGCATCCCTAACATTTTTACGCTAATGAGAAATGCAATAAGCGATGTACAGACATGCGGAGTGCTGGGTCGGAAAAGAATTTTAATGTTATGAGTATAATGAGGTTTTTTCTCATTTTACTAAAGTAAAAGGAACGTGGTCTCGGTACAGAAAGATAGTGTTAAATCTAAACTACATAATATTGTTAAGCTGAAGAGTTTACTTGTTTAAAAATATTTTGTTGGTTTAGTTGTTCGAATGCGCTAATCTCTGAAACCACTGGGCAGATTTAAAAAATAATTACAGTGCCCAGCCCATTTATTGAGCAGGGCTGTAGATCACTTTTTAACCACGTGTGCGAATGAGTATAAATGAGTAAAACCGCTCGTGGTCATTAAAGGTATGTCAAACATTATTGTATTTTTCTTTTTATCGGCTCAACTGTAGATTTTTAGTCACCTTACAAACCCTAGTGTCGGAGTTTTCTCAAATAGTGATGTCGCTTTGCATATTTCACATACTTTTTTAAAACCATTTAAAAAATAACAAAATTTAGACGTTACTATATCTCTATATCTATGATATTGTGTAAAGATATCATTTATAAGCTATAAATCAAAGACAGCCAAGTAATACATTAGTTCCGTCAGAAATGCATCAGCTAAAGTGGTTTGAGAAATATTTCACTGTGACATGAAATGCATACTGAATGTCGTGTTTACGAATGGAATGTTAATATACGGTCTCTTGTGTTGTTGTTTCCAATTTGGTGTGGTTTAATAGTCCAAGGTTTCAGGGGTAGTTTTAGACATGGTTCTTGGTTGTCCTAAAATGAATAAAATTCCTGGTGAAAATTGAGATTTTTTAAGTTTATATAATTTTGCTAACTATTCTTTACCTACAACATGTTGTATTCTTTGTATTTTTTTTCATTTCTTTGAATTATGTACCTACAGAGGATACATGGGAAGATTTTGTCTATTGTAACACAGTGAATGTTGTTGATTTAAAAATTATACACATACGCAAAGCCACCAGGTTGTTATTAGTTATTAAGTACTAACATAGGTCTCAAGATTTGTTTTTGTTACTAACACAATGGATCCATGACGTCTTAGTTGAATAAATGAATTTGAATTTGAAAGCTTTTATCTGAATATTGTACATTTTATTTATAAAAAGAAGAAAAATATAGACCATGAAATACAAGCAATTTTCTTGAAAATTCCTTAAATTTTACAACACAACCTGCTTCACACATCTCTTTTATCACATACTCGTCAAATGCAAATGTTACATCAAAAGTTATGAGATTTTTTACGATATTACACTTGCTTGCATAAAAATGCAGGACGGACGCATGTATTTTAATTCGACATTTAAAAATGCTGGCGACAATTTCTGTGTGAGTCGAGTTGCTATTTTTTTCAGTGTTGGCTGGTTTTTTGAAACGTTGTGTGTATATTATAATTTGATGATCAGTTTTTATGATGTCAGGGTCCGTTTTTACACGGTAGCAATTATTTTTCATGGGAAACAACGCTGTTTTTAAATGCAAAATTTTCTGAATTCCCCTTTGTAAACGATATTTGCTTTGTGCGCGCTTTTCAAGCTTTGGAAGAATTCAATAATTTTGGATATGATTTATTTACACAATTGAATTGAAAAGGGTCTGCAAAAAATGTCCGGACATTTTTTTCTACATAGAACTATTTCAGATTAACATTCAACTAAATAAGAAGTTTAAGCTAATTAACATAGAAAAAAGGGATAGGTTATTTCAACTCCTCATATTTAATTAATGAACATCGACTTTCGCAACTGGTCTAATTAAAGCCATAAAACAAAAATAAAAATTAACCATTATGTATTCACAGACAACAATTGTTACATTTAATTAAATTGTCGATGGGCCGTTAAAGAATTAAGGGTAGCCTAACCGACGAATTTCACTGGGCAAATTGTAAAGCATAGTCGTTATAAGAAATTTATAATAGCTAATTAACCTATTTTAATTCAGCTAAAGTAACAGTAAATTATATGGATGGGCTGTTTGGACTCTTAATTGTTTATTATCTTGCTTAAACGCTACATTGGGGAAGAATTTCGTAGGCGTGTCTTTAATTTTTGTAACAAATCCCTGTCTCCTTATAAAAAATCTTTAAGTACCAACGAAGAGAAAACAAAACGTTTTCTTTTGCGAAAAACTATCCTCATGACGGTAGCGTAGTAATTAGTGTATTTGCTTGCAATGCTGTGGATTCTTTGTACAGACACAAGCACATCAAGTTACCACAATCTGTCAAATTTCTGCAATCGATTTTCAACCTTATCACAATGGCGGTAGTGGAGCAAGAGCCAGTGGCTGCCAGACCTTCGTCATTTTATAAAAGCTGAAATTTCTCCCGTACGTGCCTCTAGTATAGATACTAACAATCCCCACACATGATACCTGGGTAGTGGTTGCTTTAGCAGATAACAGGTAACAAAGGTGTATAAAATTCCATCTCAAATTCGTTATTTTATAAAACTTAATTTTTGGATATTTTATTCGTGATAATATCAGAATTCACCTTNTGGAGCAAGAGCCAGTGGCTGCCAGACCTTCGTCATTTTATAAAAGCTGAAATTTCTCCCGTACGTGCCTCTAGTATAGATACTAACAATCCCCACACATGATACCTGGGTAGTGGTTGCTTTA
>NWSH02000519.1:15664959-15675310 GCA_002382865.2 Heliothis virescens | reverse complement strand
CGAAACTTTTAAGAAGGTATGCGTAAAAAAATATCGACCTTGAAATTTAAGGGACACCCTACCGTACATTCAAATCTTTCNTTCCTATGTGTTTTTGCTGGAAAGAAGAAGTGGCGCAACAAACTCCCCAGCAGGTGTGTTGTGTTGCTGACACATGTCTGGCTGTTAGATTAGAAGAATCTTAATACAAAATTAATTTAACAGTCAGTTTAACCTCTAGAATAATTGTAAAATAAGACTGACAGAATTTGTCGACTAGACGGTAATTGGGCACCACTTGTTTGATAGCTAGGCAATCCAATAAGGATTTTTTTTTGTTAATCACTTCATAATTTGACCGACATATTAACGCACTGAACAATGAATAACTAATATTCTCGAAAATTACGTAAAAAATAAGAAATAAAACATGTAGCCATAAGTCGCAGCGTAGTACTCGCGCTATTTGTATGGAAAAACTTAAATCGCAAGTCGGCACGGGTTACCGTCAATCAATCGAGGTAATATTTTTTTCTAAACAATATAAGGTTGATACGAAACTTTTAAGAAGGTATGCGTAAAAAAATATCGACCTTGAAATTTAAGGGACACCCTACCGTACATTCAAATCTTTCACAATAAAAACCGGCCAAGTGCGAGTTGGACTCGCGCACGAAGGGTTCCGTACCATTATCTATGAAAAAAGTACAATAAGAATAGTCAATTACTTAAGTTGCACATTATTTCTAATACTGGCGCTACTAGTATACAATTTTGCAATTAATTAAAATAAATCAACAGCCTTAATATTTTTTTTTTGTATTTGTTGTTACAGCGGCAACGGATATACATCATTTGTGAAAATTTCAGCATTCTAGCTATCACGGTTAATGAGATACCTACAGCCTGGAGACAGACAGACAGACAACGAAGTCTTAGTAATAGGGTCCCGTTTTACAATTTGGACAATTTGGGTAAGGAACCCTAAAAAACTACACAAGCTCTTAGAGCATTCACTACAGAAAATAAGATTATTTACTGTCTTATTAAAACTCATGAAGTTGGAAAGAGTTGATGTGGAACACGCCTTGTGAATGCTGTCTAAGTATATTAGTTTTTAAGCTAGTACGGGATTTAAGCATGTTCTGAAGTCGCGTCATATGTGAACTTTAGTTTGAAATATAATTACATTTTCAGACTTTCGTATGAAATTGAAAATTAATATGTAGTCTACTTTATCGTTTAAAATTAATATTTAATTAAACAAAAATCTTTGTATATCTAAAGATACTAGTGAAATTCTGAAGAGTTTGTTAGCTTCGTTCATAATCTCTGGAATTCCTAGACCAATTTGAATAATTATTTCAGTGTTAGAAAGCCCATTTATCAAGTAAGATTATAAACTACTTTTTATCCGGGTGCTCGGAGTAGTTCCCACGCGGCCTGTGAAAGCTAACAGCTAAAGTAAAATTTTGAGAAAAATATAATCATATGTTACCCCTTCCTTAAACTGACATAACATTTTTTATTTTTTGTCTACACACCAAATACACCCACTCTCTTAATCAATATCCCAAAGAAATTCGGTAAAGATGGCAGCCAATATAATATTTATAATATATTTAATATATATTTATCTATACTAATATTATAAAGAGGAAAACTTTGTTTGTTTGTTTGTTTGTTTGTTTGTTTGGTTGTAATGAATAGGCTCAAAAACTACTGGACCGATTTTAAAAATTCTTTCACCATTCGAAAGCTACATTATCCACGAGTGACATAGGCTATATTTTATCCGGGTACGGGCAGTAATTCCCACGGGATGCGAGTGAAACCGCGGGAAAACGGCTAGTAATTTATAATAATATTTCCCCAAGCAATCTTATGTTCCCATCATCTGTACAACTAACATTGTATGCTTATTAAATTCCGGGGATTGTCCAAGATAATATTGGAATTATATTGTAGCTGGACAGAATGGACACAGATTGGTTATACACGAAAAATATGAGGGGATTCTGGATTGAATATGAATTAGATATTTTTGGGATTTGTATTTGTTTTAAGGCTTTGAGTGTGTTATTTTATTGAAGCTTTATCCTAAATGAAATACAATTTATAGAAAATTTAATAAGACCTGCATAGTTTGATATACAAAAATGTTTTTCGTTATAGGAAACTAGTCTATTAGCAAAATCACTCCATAAAGTTACAGACCCACGTCCCAAGGAGATTGATTTCCATACCCTGATAAAAAGTAGTAAATTTTCTTCAAGTGCTCTAGACTATCTACTTAATTATTAATAATTAACAATGTCTCTTTAGAATTTAAATCTTAAATAGTAATAAAATAATAGTACTTTTAGCTTGAATTCCCAAAATACACGGAGAGACTACTTTCGCATTTATAATATTAGAACAGTTCCCAAGGATTTTTTTATTATTATTAGCCTTTCTATCGTCCCACTGCTGGGCACAGGCCCCCTCTCAAATTGAAAAGGATTGAGCGTTAATCCAAGAATTATTTAATTAAAAATGTTTGTTTAGAATTCTCTTTTATCCTAGCAGATTTTCGAAATACAACCGTGTAGGAATCAAAAAGAGCGTTGCGACGGTTATAACGCAGTGGGGAAGTGCCGTCGTGCCAATCCATAGGTGCCGGTTTCACGGAATCAAATCCCGGAATTTTTCGGATACAAACGAACTACCGTGTGTGGCTTTAAAACCGGCGTTTACTGAAGCAAATAAAATATCATATTTTTAGGTATTGCTTATTAATTGATTGGCAGGCGCAGGTAACTGGGTTGTGGAGGTCAGATAGGCAGTCGCTTCATGTAAAAGATTGGTTCCAAGATGCATCCGGCTAGACTGAAAACTGACGCAAACATAATTGGGAAAAGGCTAGGCAGATGATTGGTTGCTAGTTCTCAATATTTTTGGCACTAACCCAGCTTTATCGTAATGCTAATTTATTTTTATGTATATTCAATATGTACTTAGAATAAATCTACTACAACAAGATATTGCTAATGTCTTTGATGCTACAATATCTTAAGTTAATTGACAGTTTTCTAATAGTACAGTACAGACAGTTTACTATAGTAAAACGGCAATACGATTCTAGTCGGTAATATCAATAAAGAAGAACGACTATTGGTAGTACTTATAACTTTACCATGCTTTGACATAATCCTCAACCCAGTTACCGAGGCAACCTAATAAGACTGGTTGTCCGACTTTCTGCCTTCTAACTACCCGTGACAACAGCCAAAGATCTTCAAACGCCAGCAAGTGCCCACGAATTTAACAAGCCTTCCGAAACACAGTGGAACTCGCGAACTCAAACTGCACATTATAAATAACTAGCTTCCACCAGCGGTTTCACCCGTGTCCCGTGGGAACTACTCCGCGCACCCGGATAAAAGTTAGCCTATAGCCTTTCTCGATAAATGGGCTACCTAACACATAAAAAATTTTTCAAATCGGACCAGTAGTTCCTGAAATTTGCGCGTTCAAACAAACAAACTCTTCAGCTTTATAATATTAGTATGGATAAAAAGTATCTTCGCGGTTTCCCTGGCCCGATTTTTATCTCGCCATCACCTGCCTCGCTCGACACCCTAGATACCTATCGCCGAAGAAGAACGTATTGTTTTTCCTCCGTTTAAATTTCTGGATATATTTTTTTGGATTTATTTCGCTGTCGATAGGATTGGTTGGTATTCTTTTGTTTTTGGTGTTGTTGATTTATATTTTTGACGTCTGCTGCGTTTTTCTTGTCCGTGTTTATTTACAAGTTGGAACTTGCCGCTCCTTGGCAAGTCTATGATATGGTACCTTTTTGGGGTCTGACGTTGATGAGTTACCTCAAGACTGATGAGAAAGTTTATTAAAGTTCATCATAATTTATTATCGTATCATAATTCATTTAAACAAATAAAAATAAAACACCAAAATTTTAGTCCGCAAAATACATATTTTGATTGTTTTATTCTAACTCTTTGATTTATTTTTATACGCTTTAAATATTAAAAGCACAAAAACCATAGTAAAACATGGGCATAATTTGATGTTGGCAGCGAAAAAGGACAGCAAAGTGCCACGAATTAACGATAAAAGCTTGAAGTTACGCTGGATAACTCAATTAATGTTAAAATATTCTCTGTAAAATTCGAAATTATCGATAACATTTTAAATATAAGTAAATTGCCTTACATTATTTCGTTTATGGTGCAACATCAAAAGGTGCTGTTACTTCCCATAATTATGTATTCATGGCGAAAATAATTAAAGAATGGGTATGATTTTTTTGCAACAAAGATTGAGGAAATACAGGCTCATTTTAAGTGCTTAAGTTTCAAATAAAAACATTTGTCAGATGTAAATTCATCCACGTTCTTAGGCAACTTCTTCTCATACTTAAATAAAAGTAGGTTCCAGGGTTCCACCTATCTCCAAGACCCAACATTAACAATCGGTTCTTCCATCTAAAACAACCTTTTTTTCAAATTTTTACTCTATGAAGCAAGGATTAAGGTTACAAAACATGTGTTCAACTGTGCACAAAGCAATAAAGAATCACAATTTACACTGTCAGATTTTACGAAACCATAACAGCACCAAAAAGCCTGTACATTCTAAAACCGCGAACCAAAATCGATAGAATGAACTACAGTATTATAAAAACGGAACAGAAGTACCACTATTGTATTAATTTTTGCCTTGGACTTGGCCTCTAGGCATTTGTGTCCTGTAACTCTTTATATTTGGTGGTAAATTTCTTCTCTAGCTGTAGGCTTATCCTGGTTATTATTGATAGACGAGAGCACATCAGGTTACCACAATCTGTCGAATTTCTGCAATTGATTTCAACCTTATCACAATAGTGGAAGGTTAATGTTCGATTGATAAAATTTGACAGATTTTGGTAGGTTGACCTGCTGTCGTCTGTACTTGGCCCCTAGTTATTATGTTTTGATACTAAACAGTAATTAACAAAAATATTATGTTGTTATTGTATACTGTTTTCTAACATTTTGAAATAATCTATTAAGGCATAATTAACCGGGGCCACTAACAAGGCTGCTTCTTTAATACCGAATCTAATGTATTTAGGTTTATTTACATCCCAAAAATTTAGAATTGTGTTAAGTTTAGACCTTTTCACTATTTTCTTGTGTCTTGGTATCGTATCGGTCGTCGAAAGCGCTTTCGAGACCTAATGGGCGCTTTTTCCACTTTACCTGCGTTATTTAGCGCGTCCACCCGGAAAACAGATATAAATGAGACACTTTGCGAAATGTTCTAGCTCAGGGGTTGCTAGTCAGGTAGCTTTCAGCAGTGTTCTAGATAGATGATTTTATGGGGTTCTTCGGTTTTCATCGAGTGACGACTGAAGAAGTATTTGGTGTTAGTTTATGGGTGAATATCTTCGTCGAATGAAGTCTTTAAGATCATTTAATGAGTGAGTTCTTTTTCAAAAACAAAATACTGAATTACTGTTTGTCGTTCTTTTGGCAGGCCATAGCGACATTCATCATGGTCCATAGTGAGTCTATCTTTTGTTGGAGGATAAAATATACTGTTCTTACGGCTTTAAAGTTAACTAATTGCAAGACACCGTAAGTGTTAATACACACCTCTACACCATTTGGTATATACATAGTAGATAAGAGATGAACGGAATCTAACAGAATATAATCTAGCAGAAGTTAACGTTCATCTAAACAAGTTGAACCATAAAACCACTTAAAATGTATACCTGCATGTACGATCCTTGACAATTCAAGCACTTTATCAAATTCAAAATGAGAACTCTCAAAAACGTACGTTGTGGGTACTTAAAAGTTTGCCACCCACAAACTCTTCGCTTTCGGGGCTCCGACGGGAAAGTAACAAAACTGACTCTTAGGGGCCATACTGAATTTTAACGAGTGCCCTTATGTAATGCTGGCAATATACGCGTCAATCTTATTGCGCATGTGACAAATAACTTATTATTGTTTTTTTTTCCATTTTTTGAAAACTAACTGTTAACCGCGTCAATGGGTAGACTTTTTCGGTTCCAGAGTAGAATATTATATGTCTATCTCAAGCATATGTAAGTATTACGAAAAAGGTTTGGTAGTTTTGGTGTGAAAGTGCGACAGACAGACAGCTAAATTCTGTATTTATAATATTAATAGGCATCGATGGGTTTATTCATAGCTGCTGATTTAGTAGATAACATTTAATTTATTTAAATTCGACAACAAAGAACTGCTAATGAAAAAGAAAAAATTATGTAAAAATGTCTTTTTTTGGAAAAAATATAGGTACAGAATAAAAAAACATACATCACGGAAGTTGTGTTATTTATCATTTCTACGCAATCTTCGAATCCTGCGAATCCTGTATATCAACGAGAAGCAGTCAACCTATCATCTATCACTCAAGTGTAGGCGCTTACAACCCCTACATTTTTTGGTCCTTCGAGCCGGATTGGCAGGATCAGTTATCAATATTATTATCAGATTTGTGTTCTGAAGATTTCTGGTTTCTGCGACTTTGTGTACATTTTGTTTATTATGAATTGTTTCCAACATAAATAAATCAAAGAAGGTCGGCCACTTGAGTAATATTTTCGCGAACAATGTAGGGACTTCCTAATTTAGGTGTGGCTTGCCAAGGTGTGCCTGTTAGAGTTTAATTTGCGGTCAGCTCCCTCTTGTATAGCGGAGATAACGCTCTTCAATTTGCAGGAACTTGCTTCATATGCATCCGTTGTGCCGTTTAACTGATTAATCGAGACGGCAGGTGAATATGTCTATAACTTTGCCAGAAGATGTTGAAGGCTTCTTTTGCTCATGCTTGAAGTCACATTCTCCTCTATATCTTGAATGCTGATTCATTCATTTAGCTTTCTAATTCGAAAGTTGGTGTCCTTGACTGGCCCAAGTAGGTATCCCCTTGAATAGGAATATCTTCAAAGGTGGGAAGGAAAAAGTTCGACCTTAACTCCTTGTATGAGGAGATCAATATTCCTTGGTTTTGATATATAATCCTCATGTACTCAAAAATCCTTTTGGAAGAAGTATTCGTGCTGCATCATACTTCAAACTCCAGCAGCTTGCTAGTTTCGATTATCCTTCAAAACTCCCTTCCAACATTTGTCTAGCGAGGCTAGACGAGACTGATACAGATATTCAGTGTGTCTTCCTGCCGAACTGTCTTACGGAAATTGGTATTGTTCTCTTCATTTCCTGTTGTAAGGAACTTCTGACGTTCAAACATTGATTGGATGCTCTCCATGATAACTGATAAATTAATGACTAAATACCTGAACTTGATATATAAGAATACTGATGGGACGAATGATAAAGTGCTGAGATATATCTTGATAATTGCTTGTTGTTTCTGTAATCTCCAGCACGAATATGTGCGCCTTCTCAATCTAACTGTAGAGACCCGCTTGTGCGGAGGCCAGAAGACCCGATTCGCTATCGTACCAGAAATCTTCAGAACACATAATCTGAATAATAATATGATAAATTGATCCTGCCAATCCGGCTCGAAGGGACCAAAAATGTAGGGGTTGTAAAGCGCCTACACTTGGTGTAGATGATAGGTTGACTGCTTCTCGTCTGAATAGCAGGATTCGCAGGATTCGAACATTGCGTAGAAATGCTAATAACACAAACTTTCTTGTGACCGAGAGTATAATTGATTACTTATTGATACACAATGATATGTGGCAGTAATATAAAACTGCTAATGTTACAGATAAATAGTCTATATAAAGTGCTGACGCGCGCCGCGACAATAATTATTACTATAAAACAAAAATTAACCTGTACAGTTGTCTTGTACATTAATTCATACAGATGAAATTAAAGTTCTTGCAAAATAAACCACAGTGCATATTTATGTGCGGCATTAAAGCAAAAATTTTATAATAGGAACATTGCAGTGTCATTACGGGCCATGCGCAACCGTGGGGCCGGGAATCGGAACGCAGTAACCCATGCATTTACCCCCCGTCGAAGGACGAAAGCTATAATGTCTTATGGTCTATTAGGTACATTAGTACTTGTTTACCGCACCAAGTTAAGGAATGGTTCACGTTTGTCGTAGGTAGACGTGTAATGGTACCTAATAGACCATAAGACATTATAGCTTCGTCCTCGACGGGGTAAATTGCATGGTGTACTGCGTTCCGATTCCCGCCCACGGTTCGCATGGCCCGTAATGACACTGCAAATGTCCTATTTAAAATTTTGGCTTTAATGCCGCACATAAATTGCACTTGTGGTTTTATTTTGCAAGAACTTTAATTTCATCTTATAATTAATGTACAGACAACTGTACAGGTTTAATTTTGTTTTATATAAAATAATTATTGTCGCGGCGCGCGTCAGCACTTTTATAGACTATTTAATCTGTAACATTAGCATTTTATATACTGCACATTATCATTTGTATCAATAAGTATCAATTATACTCTCGTCACAGAAGTTGTGTTATTTACATTTCTACGCAATCTTCGAATCCTGCGAATCCTGTATATCAACGAGAAGCAGTCAACCTATCATCTATCACTCAAGTGTAGGCGCTTACAACCCCTACATTTTTTGGTCCTTCGAGCCGGATTGGCAGGATCAATTATCAATATTATTATCAGATTTGTGTTCTGAAGATTTCTGGTACGATAGCGAATCGGTCTCTGGCCTCCCACAAGCGGGTCTCACCAGTTAGATTGAGAAGGCGCACATATCGTGCTGGAGATTACAGAAACAACAAGCAATTATCAAGATATATCATCAAGACTTTATCATCGTCCACATCAGGATATTCTTATATCAAGTTCAGGTATTTATCATTTAATTTTTATCAGTTATCATGGAGAGCATCCAATCAATGTTTGAACGTCAGAAGTTCCTTACCAGGAAATGAGAGAACCAATACCAATTTCCGTAAGGACAGTTCGAGCAGGAAGACACCTGAAATCTTATCAGTCGTCTAGCCTCGCTAGACAAATGTTGGAAGGGTTTGAAGATAATCATAGCAAGCTGCTGGAGTTTGAAGATGATCAGCACGAATACTTCTCAAAAGGATTTTTGAGTACATGAGGGATTATTATATCAAAACAAGGAAATGATCTCCTCATACAAGGAGGTCAAGGTTCCGATTTTCCTTACCCACCTTTGAAGAATATTCCTATCAAGGGGATAACCTACTTGGCCAGCAAGACACCAACTTTCGAGCTTAGAAAGACTAATGAATCGAATCAGCATTCAAGATATAGAGGAGAAGTGGGAACTTCAAGATGAGCTAAAGAACCTTCAACATCTCTGGAAAGTTATAGACACTATTCACCTCCGTCTCGATAATCAGTTAAACGGCAGCAACGATGCATATGAAGCCAAGTTCCTGCAAATTGAAGAGCGTTATCTCGCTATCAAGAGGGAGCTGAACCGCAAATTAAACTCTACAGCACACCTTGAGCAAGCCACACCTAAATTAGAAGTCCCTACATTTTTCGGAAAATATACTCAGTGGCCGACCTTCTTTGATTTATTTATGGAAACAATTCATAATAACAAATGTATCACAAAGGCGCAGAAAATGCAGCATCTGAAAGGGAAGGTCAAGGGTGAGGCAGAAGGTTTAATTCAGCATCTCAATATATCAGCAGAGAACTACGAGACGGCATGGGATATCCTTACTCATCGCTATAACAATCCACAGATTCTGTTTTCAACACAGATGGATATCTTCCTCAATCAACCGCTGATCACTAAGCATTCATCATACCATGCTTACAAGAAGTTGCATGATACGACGACACAGTGTATCAACAGCATCTGAACCTAGGCATTGACATCTCAACCTGGGCCCAATTTTAGTTCATCTACTATCAAAGAAACTGGATGAAGAAACGCGCACTGACTTTATGGAGTCACGTGTGTCCCTCGAGACCTAACATCATATACGGAGTTCCTACAGTTTCTTGAAAATAAGTTTATGGCTCGAGAGCCTGTAGGCAAGAAGGATAAACCTGCGACATCAGAATACAAGTCGAGCTCAAGTCATCCCAGGCCTCAAAATCAAAATCATTTCTCGAAAAACGCATCGTTTTACAAGAAATATCAATCAAATGCTACATACAATAAGAGGTCTTGTCCAGTATGTAAGGCGCCTCATGATTTGTTTCTATGCAAACGCTTCCTTGCGCAATCACCGGACGCGAAATTGAGGACAATTTCAAAACATGAAATTTGTCGTAATTGCCTTTACAAGCATTATGACAAAAAATGCATTTCTACAAGAAGGTGCAAGGAATGCAACGGTGATCATAATTCAATAATGCATGACGCATTTTCTACAAAGTGAC
>NWSH02000519.1:15645488-15664934 GCA_002382865.2 Heliothis virescens | reverse complement strand
CTGGGGTGTCTTGCTGGCCAAGTAGGTTATCCCCTTGATAGGAATATTCTTCAAAGGTGGGTAAGGAAAAAATCGGAACCTTGACCTCCTTGTATGAGGAGATCATTTCCTTCGTTTTGATATAATAATCCCTCATTACTCAAAAATCCTTTTGGAGAAGTATTTGCTGATCATCTTCAAACTCCAGCAGCTTGCTATGATTATCTTCAAACTCCTTCCAACATTTGTCTAGCGAGGCTAGACGACTGATAAGATATTCAGGTGTCTTCCTGCTCGAACTGTCCTTACGGAAATTGGTATTGGTTCTCTCAATTTCCTGAGTAAGGAACTTCTGACGTTCAAACATTGATTGGATGCTCTCCATGATAACTGATAAAAATTAAATGATAAATACCTGAACTTGATATAAGAATATCCTGATGTGGACGATGATAAAGTCTTGATGATATATCTTGATAATTGCTTGTTGTTTCTTAATCTCCAGCACGATATGTGCGCCTTCTCAATCTAACTGGTGAGACCCGCTTGTGGAGGCCAGCAGACCGATTCGCTATGTGATGCAGCATCTGAAAGGGAAGGTCAAGGGTGAGGCAGAAGGTTTAATTCAGCATCTCAATATATCAGCAGAGAACTACGAGACGGCATGGGATATCCTTACTCATCGCTATAACAATCCACAGATTCTGTTTTCAACACAGATGGATATCTTCCTCAATCAACCGCTGATCACTAAGCATTCATCATACCATGCTTACAAGAAGTTGCATGATACGACGACACAGTGTATCAACAGCATTCGGAACCTAGGCATTGACATCTCAACCTGGGACCCAATTTTAGTTCATCTACTATCAAAGAAACTGGATGAAGAAACGCGCACTGACTTTATGGAGTCACGTGTGTCGCCTCGAGACCTAACATCATATACGGAGTTCCTACAGTTTCTTGAAAATAAGTTTATGGCTCGAGAGCCTGTAGGCAAGAAGGATAAACCTGCGACATCAGAATACAAGTCGAGCTCAAGTCATCCCAGGCCTCAAAATCAAAATCATTTCTCGAAAAACGCATCGTTTTACAAGAAATATCAATCAAATGCTACATACAATAAGAGGTCTTGTCCAGTATGTAAGGCGCCTCATGATTTGTTTCTATGCAAACGCTTCCTTGCGCAATCACCGGACGCGAAATTGAGGACAATTTCAAAACATGAAATTTGTCGTAATTGCCTTTACAAGCATTATGACAAAAAATGCATTTCTACTAGAAGGTGCAAGGAATGCAACGGTGATCATAATTCAATAATGCATGATGCATTTTCTACAAAAGGTGACCTACTGGAACAAACGCAGACGCAGCATTGCACAACTTCATCGGAAATACCTTCCACATCTAGAAATAATCACAATGTTAACTACGTTGCCAGTGAAAATGAAGAAGTTCTTTTGACTACGGTAGCGTTGAATATCAGGGCTTCAGATGGTCGCATTGTGAGCTTCAGAGCTCTATTGGATCAAGGGTCACAAATATCCCTTATATCAGAAAATGCCGTCCAATTATTAGGGTTGAAGAGGCAATTCAATCAAGAATGCCGTACGGAGCTATCATATTACAACTACAACATGAATTGAATGANAATTCTTCAGGCGGGAACAGGTGGGTGTCAATGCGCCCGTGATAGATGTCAGTGACGACATCGATGAGACCTTGTTGTACGCGTCGTAAGTTTGATAATCCGGCATACGCTGATAGTGCTGATGACGTTAGATACAGGCCTTGCGTTGATTCCGATTGTACGTTGTTTACTTCTTGCAATAAAGCTTTCATTTGTTTATTCATGGAAGTAAATTGTTGATTCATTATAGCTTCATTTCTTCGGATAACGTTGTACTCTGATTCAATGATAAGAGTTTGATTCTTGATAAGGCTCTGTAAATGATTCTCATTACGGGATATTTGCTCAATATCCTGTGCGTATTGCTCTGCAAAATTGTCGTCCAAAACTCCAAATAAGTAACTAGCCAGGTTGCCAACGCCGTTTACTAGTCCTCTCTTGTATCTTTTGTTTGGGTTCCGCAATAAGGAATTATAATGTTGCAGTTCATTCAATTCATGTTGTAGTTGTAATATGATAGCTCCGTACGGCATTCTTGATTGCGGTAGGCACGAACGCTGACATAATTGATTTAAATGTCGAACATATGTTTCTAAGTCGGTGAATCCAGACCAATATGTAGACATGTTATAGTAAACTATTAACCCAGATAAGCCTACTGTCCTATATGTAGGACGGTGAAATTGAAAAAATGTATCAGCTTATTCACTTAAAATTGTGAACTGCTTTTTTGCTATTTTTATTAACTAACTAATGTATTTTTATAATAAAAATATAAATCTGAAATTATTTCATAATTTTGGAAAATATAGTGGCGGAAATTGTGCAGAGTAATTGAGTCACAATCGCATCGAGATGAAGACGCGTATATTTTTTTTATTTTAAAATGTGAGTTATTTTTTTCCCTAAATATACGATGTTAATAGACACATCTATACTATTAACAAAGATATCATAAAAAATTGCAATAAGAAATATGATATTTTTGATAGTTAATATTGGCGTTCTACATGTAGGACGGTAGGCTAATAGGTAGCACATTTTTTCCTGTAGACTGTTACATGTATGTGAAATTTTTAAAGTTTTCAATGGTTTTATTGGGGAAATAAAGTATTCCAGAGTAAGAGTGATATATAGAGATCAGTTCCTGTTGGTTTTGAGGGGGGACTCATGGTCTTCCACTAGCAGTGGAGGTTAGGGGAGTAATATTTTAATTCAAACCACGAGTATGTTGAGGGTCTTGTTTATAACATTCAAGAATAACATTCTTCAGATAACTGTTATGCATAAGATCTGAAATTTATAAATATGGCTGAATTTTGTATCCTGAAAGTCCATAAGTCTAAGGGAAGGGGGGAAAATCGAAGTCAAAACGGATGAAAACAAACAATTTCTCCAATTGTTGATATCTTCTAAGTGGCAGAAGGCTTCGCCTGGAATTCATGAACATGATTGATAATGCTGAATAAGATGCAGATCCATCATATAAAAGATGTCGTTAGACTTGCCAGAACTACCTAGACTTTTACAGATGCGAGAGAAAACACAAAATAAATAGAGAGGGCTGCTGTAAGAATTGTCATAACTTCCTGATGCATTATCATTCCCCTAGAATTTTCGGGACTGTGTTGGTATAAGCCTTCAGTCTAATGAAATACAACTAAATACCAGTGCTTTGCCTGGAGTGACTGCTCATCAGAGTACCTCAGCTTAGTTACCTGGTGAATAAAATGCCTTTATTAACAGTGGTTGTCCTTTTGGCATCAGACATCCACAATCTTTCAAGATCTACTGTCTGAATGACAGTTCTGATAGTAAAATAATACGAATTTATTAAAAATAGTTACATGTCCCCAATGGAATCGAAAAAATGCCCAAAACAAAAAATAAAATTTAAAAAATCAACTAGATTTGACGTATCTGTGTATGAGTATACCCATCAATTGGCATCAATTTTTTTACCTAGGTTTTATAATTCTTCAATAATGAACTCTTTTCTTAGCATTCTGCCTAAAACGATTCATATATAATTTTTATAAAATATATTTTTTGTCAAATTCGATATCTCATACTTTTTCTCAAAGAAACATGCTTCCCCTGTATTAGCCTACCGTCCTTCATAAAGGACGGCAGTTTTCCTGAAAGTTTTACAGTCAATATTTTTTTCAGTATTTTTTCATACGTTATTGTTGCCTATTCAACCCATTACTACAGTTTTTTTAGAAAAAATCGGAAAAAAAAGTTTCAGGCATATGTGGGTTAATTTCCATTCGTCCTTGATATGTTGTAGTTCGGATATCTTGTCAAAAAACATATTCCTTTGACCGTCGAGCGGCGTGATATTGTATGACTGCTGTATGCTTGGCGTTATCATCATCATTAACATAAGAAGCGCTGATGTAAAAAACGTCTTCATATTGAATTTCGACCTATTGCGGTGCCTTTGGGATATTCCTTGATGGGAATTATTTGAAATGGGCTCCTACATAAAATGCTGTTTGTACAAGCTTCAAAATAATTTCGAACCAGAAGTCCATCAAGTTGTGTTTACCGCTAGCCATTTGATAAACTTTGAAACTTTCCCCAACATCGACCACTTCATGATACAAAGAGAACAACTTATTTGGGAAAATTGCCACCGGGCTACAAACGTTTCTGAAGAAACTCTGAAAGAAAAGTTAGGTAGAATGTAATACAAATTAATTTTATTTTTTGTAAATAAAAGACTAGCCCTTCCTCACGTCTCGTGGGAACTTCTGTAAGCACCAACGTAAAAGGTACCCTATAGACTGTCTAAATAAAGACCATTAAGCACTTAAATATTTTTATTAAAACACAGAATAGCGGATACAACCAACTAAAAAAAACAAAAATGACATAACATTCTAGGAGCGAAAGAATTTAAAACCAAGTACAGATTTGTTAACCATATTCCGTTCACAATATACAAAACCACTGTTTTCTTTATAACATCACAGTAAGGAGTAAATAAGTTGTCTTGGAATTCCATTCATTAAAATTTGCTTGAGCTCTAAATCCTCAGACCACATTTTTAGTAAGTACCTACTCATTAGTCTGGAACTGACTCAGCTATAGTCTGAATGCAACTGACGTTTTGTGGTCCACATAGAATCAGAGTCCAATTTATATCGATATGCTAACGACGGCCATATTGTGGTGAGCCGAATGTCTGTGATTCCTTTGACGGACGCTCGAGTAGATAGGAAAAGGGATTGACGGTGATAATATCCTAAGATGAATTTCTATGATCCAGTTCAGTCGTTTTTGAGTTTATTAAATTGCAAACAGAAATTGTACACACAAACAGAAATACAAACAATTCCCGTTTAATACAAATAAGTCGTGCACTCGGATAAAAGTAAGCGATAATTAATAAGCTGTCGATCTAATATGGAATGATTCTTCATATCGGTCTTACAGTTGCTGATATCAGCAGAAAAAAATATGCAGACTTTTCAGCTCTATCATTTTAGATAGATCTATTTATGTCAGATTATTTGATAAAATATCAAAAAACTAAAAACAACATCAAAAAACTTTTACGAAAGCCAAAAAAACTTTTTGCGTAAATAGTTAATAAAAAATAAACAGAATAAAAAAATAAAGTTATCCTTTCTAAATATTTGCTGTAACTGTGGACTCAGACTGTAAATTGAATTTGAATTATTTTATTCTGTGACAAGTTTGATTGATTTAGTTAGTTTGTGTGTTTATGTCTAGCTCACCTGAGTTCAATAGGCTGCCCAGCTTAGGTGAGTGGCATGAAGGTTTTTGCAAGGACTCTTATTTCTGATAGACTTACCTTAGTCATAAGATTTACGAATTCATTTAATTATTATTCAGGGATTACAAGTGACCTTTCCCCACATTTGTAAGGGTTATCTAGTATTAAAATAATCTTTCAAATCAGACCGAACAAACTTTTCAGCTGTGATATCCTTACTAATATTATAAATCGGAAAGTGAGTTTGTTTGTTTGTTTGTTCCGCTTTCACGCCGTAACTACTGAACCGATTGCTTTGAAATTTTGCAGACGTAAAGTTAGAAGTCCGGATTAAATAATAGGGTACTTTTTATCCCGAAAAAAATAGATATTCCCGAGGGAAAACAAAAAAATTGTTTGCTTGATGGATGGATTGTAGATGGCGCTGTGTGTCGAACCGCAATATAACCGAATTCCACGCGGGCGAAGCCGCGGGCGGAAAGCTAGTAGATTATATTTATTAGAATGCAACTGCCTCGATGGTTGAATTGTCCCATAGAGCGACTACTCTCCATGAGGCTTCGATTCCGGCGTCGGGCCAAAATCTTGTTGTGGATTTTAGAAACCGTCTCAAAGCAGCCCGGAGTCTGGAAGTCGGTGATTACATCCATACGTCGGAGAGCACGTTAATGTCGATCGTGTCGGTTTGCCGTCCCATCTATGAGAGTGAAGGAATAAGGAGTGCATCTGTGTCTGAGTAAATGCTTGTGCACTATAATATGTCCAGCGCAGCTGGCTGATCTCCTATAAGAACAGCCGCCGTGGCCGACAATCAGCTAGGACGCCATCAAACTTGGATTAGACAATACCAACAGTCCACTATTAAAAAAACCGGACAAGTGCGAGTTGGACTCGCGCACAAAGGGTTCCGGTAAGTTGATGAACGTATATTTTATGTACAACTAACCAAAATACAAACATTTTTATAAATTATAACTTTGCGTTTTCATACGTTTATTGTAATTTTTAGTATTTGTTGTTATAGCGGTAAGGAAAATACATACTTAGTGAAAATTTCAGCTTACTAGCTATCACGGTTTATGAAATACAACCTGGAGACAGGCAGACAGACAAACAGACAACGAAGTCTTAGTAATAGGGTCCCGTTTTACCCTTTGGGTACGGAACCCTAAAAACCTACCAATTAAACAATTCGGCCAACTATCCCTCACTCCCATCATGGACTTAACAATAAAGAATCTCCATAATGCAACGGCGACAGTTTATTTACTCGACTCCTTCATAATGAGAATTTAGCTGCAAAGGAACAGGAGACCAGCGGCCATTCTTCATGGGTAATGACGAAATATTGCTCCGGATTATTTTGTTGGTTTAGTTTAGACGCGCGGGGTTGTTTGTGCGGTTGACTGGTTATTTTTGTTTTGTAGTTGTTTTAGGTGAAGGGTTATTTTTATAGTTTTTTGTTATGTGTATACTAGTATCTTAGTTTGGTTTATTGGTGTGTCAAGTCAATCTACATTAGAAATTCGGTTTATTTTATTGTATTCTTAAAAATCCGGTCAAATTTACAATTTCAGGCCAAAATGATGATATGCCATTTATAATTTTCGAATATTTGTTTTTATTTGATTTGATCAGAAAGAAGGTTATGTTTTTACCCAACTGCCAAGAAGGGTTATTAAATCATATTTTTATAATATCATTGCTTACTAACTTAAAAAGAAAATTGAGAAAATATACCCACAAAAAATGTAACACCGATAATCCTATATTAAAACTTTTTCCCGAAGTATTTTCCGTCTCACCAAACACCTACTACTAACCAATAACATATCAATCATACAGACAGACAGACAGACAAACACCGTACATATTCACATAAAACGCGTCACAACCCGTCACGTACGTAATGCGCCCGGAGTGTACGCGGAATAAATCGCGCGGAATAAAGACTACGAGCCACCACGTCTGTGATTACCATACGTAAATATTGTAATCGCTTATGTGGAGGAATTTAGATGGATAATTGTATTTTTTGTGTCATTTGAAATTTTATGGTAAACCTATAGTTATTAAAAGTATCTGTATAGGTATCTACTTTATTACCAAAAGACAGATATTATTTTTCATTAACTTTGAACTAGGTGTATATTTTACATACAACATGTGTCCTTAACTTAAGGTGTTTTATAGTTTTTTTATCTAATATCTATAATCTTCATCTTCACGCCATATTTCGTATCACATAAAAAAAATTGAGACCTAAAATATAGTAAGTAGAATGATGTAAAGTACTAATCTAAGAGTTTTCCACAAAACCTCATACTAAATAGGTCCTATGAAATTGAATTATAAAAGCATTAGTCCTTTCTTACTTTCTGGTTAAAAGGTAACACACGAGCTTGTAAACATTTGTACAAAATGGATGAATACTAGAAAGAATCGTTTTCAAGCACCACTCTTCGAGAATAAGAAGGCAATTCTATGTCAGACATTCCATTCAACAGAAATTTAATTCGGTTCCCATGAATTGTTAAGGGTTAAACAGACGAGTGACAGCCCAAAATGGATGGCGATTAAAAACTCTTGAGGAACGAAAAAAAGTTTAAAACTTTGCAATTAATTCTGTCAGCCATTTCAGGGCGACAATTAACATTTAATTATTCTATACTTAATAAGGAAGAGGAAAAATGCAACTGCTTTTCAATCTTAGTTAACTGTTTGAAGTTGATTGAGGAAGACATTGTCATCATCATTATTAAGAGCCAATTTATCTTCAAGATATAGTTAATCAAATCAGCAGAATTTCTCTGGCATTGTTATAAGTATGTAGGTAACATAATTACCTAATCATTATTGGAATTCTAGAGACGTGACACACAAGCATGCCAAACGCACACACGATTTCAAAAATGTTATCTTACATTTAAATACCTAAAGGTTCCCATGCTTGGCTTGGCTTCCATTGGCTTGCAGTGTTGAATCCGATCATACTGAAATTCTTTTAAAGTAAATGTTACACTATCTCATCATTATGCTTTAGCATCTTCTTACAGTCAGGAAGCTAGAACAATAATATCTATTCTACAAGATAACACAGGAATCATTCATTCCTAGTCAGCAATTTACTTAAAGTACTTCAAGCAAATAATTTTACTTTCGCCAACGCTAACTTTGACGTCAGACCATAATACTGTTCCAACAAACTTACTTACAATAGCTTCAAGTTTTCCCCTACAGCGTGAGAGAAATGAACCGTCACACTGTACATCACTGCTCAACCTATAAAGGTATATTGCTTTTATTTTACTGGAAGGTGGATCACATACTACCATGCACCGTATGGAGCTACGTGTTTTGTAAAGCACGTGAAATTTGTAAGTTACAGCAGATATTTGTCTATCTTTCGTAGTCCTTACGAGTAGTCAGCAGAAGTGACAGAAAGTGTGACAACCAGTCTTACTAGGGGGTATATGGGTTGCCCGGGTAACCGAGTTGAGGAGCTTAATAGGCAGTTGCTCCGTGTAAAATGTACCTACTCAGCTGTATTCGGTTAGACTGGAAGCCAACTCCAATGTAGTTGAGTAAAGGCCAGGTGTTATATAGTCACAAGGAAGAACAAGGAGCGGTGCATCTATGAAGACAAGCGTCGACATCTTGTTTGTGTACAAGACTAACGGCCAGTTTCACAGGTTTCAGATAGCTACCTGATAGTGCCATAGAAATGTTTTTGATTCTGGCTACTTTTCTATGGCATGATCTGTCGGATTTTATGAAGGCACTTTATCTGGAATCTGTGAAACTGGCCGTGAGTATGTTTTGTGTAGAAACTGAAGAACTTATAGGCAATATAGTAAAATGTAGTCTACAAGGCTACTTTACAGAAATTCCGAGTCACTGTGTGACCAGACCAAACCCGTAACTACACATCCTCGAACCCCAATTTCCCCAAAAAGCGATCTGAAAAGTTCCCAATTAATTTTATCAGACCACATTTTTCTAATCAAACGTCCGTTGTGGGTGGGAATTAACTCCACGTTCAAATTGATAGCCCTAGAGGGTTGTACCCTAAATTTTACCGACAAAAGTAGGTCGTAATCCGATTTAGGTAGCGAATTAATTTGTATGCAAAGCTGTATTAAAGCAATGTCCGAATTGGTTTTGCTGGTGAATCCTGTATTGTTACAAAAGTTATGATTTTATTGACTTTGACAAGTAATACGAGTTCTTGCTTTGTTCTTAAAACTTTGATTTTTTGACCTCGGTAAGCAGCAGTGGCTGTAACTGATTTGCTGACCTCAGCAACTCAGATATTGGGTAATATTGCTATTTACCCTTGTCAAGCCTAGCTTAGACTTAACTTCTACTTCTGCCTCAACCTAACAACTAAGCTGGTTTAGTTTTGTTTAACAATTATTATTGTAACTACAACTATTGGTTAAGTCGCCTTGCTTATAACCAGCTAAATACTATAATTTCAAAGTCACAATGTCTTGAAAATTAATAATCGTCAGACCTTTGGCAAGATACACTCCGTAATTCTCTTCATGTTCTATTTAAATCAAAACTTACATTCCACTAACTCTTCAATATCAAATTTACAACCAATAAAAGACCAGAATAACAACTTCCAAACTCCTAACAGCTCAAATAAAACTCAAATTAAAATCGAGAGCAAACATATTCGTATCATTGTGAACAAAATCAGTCAAAACGCAGACCAACATTTTGTAAACCCTCCACTCCTAAGGGATATGAATCGGTTTCTATGTTCCGATATATACATTTATCGCTTGGTTTACGACTTAGGAAAATATCGCGGAATGGCGGCAGTACCTTTGGGAGTAATTCTGGGTATGTAAGTCATGATACTAAGTGATGTAGGCGTTTTCAGATGGGAAGATGGTTTGGGTTGAGATTGCGTGAACCGGAACGTTTTTTAATATTTTTATGTTAAGGAAAATTGGTAAGGTGAGGAATATTACTTTTGAGATTGTAATAGACGGTGCAGATGGTGAAGAAAAACTTACTTATATATCTACTTGACATTTCCAGTAAGCCTTAAATGAGTTAATGACTATCGAAGCTCATAACGATACCGGCAAGTATTAATATAAGCTACAAAATCAAGCTCGATGGTAGAGAAACAATAGGATTTTTTCTCTATACATTAAAATAATTGATCTTTACATTTCATTTTCAACAGTCCACAACAAAAATTTCGATTTTTTAATCCGAATTCAAAAATTGGAAACAGTAAACTAATCAATCGACAGATCATAGTTCAACAAAATATCCCTTGCGTTAATACAACAGTCGATATTTTTGTGTAAGAGGAGAATTTAATCCAAAGAGTCATTGATTACATCTCTCTTTTTCTCTCTTTCATCAGCCTCAGTTTTAAACACAATAATTCTATTTTGAAACTCTAGTCACTCCAACATAATCTTGTTAGAGACACTCCACACAAACTCCGTCAGTCGCACGGCGCAATTGCTTCAGACATTTCGGTCCCCTTAATTCGAGGCTTTTGTCTGCCAAACAAAGGCGTTGACAATTAAACCATACCGAGGTGTGATAATGAGACGTTTCCCGTTTATGCTGTACTTACGTTAATGTATTATTGGTATGTTGCAAAATTATACGCTGAGTGTGTAATGTGTGGGAGTGCCTTTATGGAAGACGTTACTTAGTTGTTAGTGCGTGTGCGAATATGTCGTTTTGGATGAAATATTAATTTATGATTTAAATAAACACATGCTGCATACTGTGACTTATGCTAATACTTATAAGAAACCAGTTGAGTGGGCATACATAATTATATGTTTTGGTATACTCATATCAGCGCAAATGCTTGTGCACTATAATATGTCCTGCGCAGCTGGCTGATCTCCTTATATGAGAACAGCCACCGTGGCTGGCAATCGGCTAGGATGCCGTCATCATCAATGGTAAGCCGGTTTTTCATTAACGTCAAGACCAAAAAAATTGCTACCTTGACACATTATATAAAATACACTTTGCAGAATGTGTTGTTATCTGTTTATTTTTGTTTTGAACCTGTTTAAAATCACGTTATTGAAAAAATACCATAAAATATTTTTTTTCGAGTCGAGTAATAAACCACAATATCAATTCGATAGTACATAAAACCTTCCATTGCGTATTTGCAAACGAATATTTTAAATTGCTTTTCACCAAAAAACAATAACTTTGATTGTTTTGCTGTAAAAACTACGGCTATACCAAACAAACTCTTTGTCATGTTTTTAATATAGGAAAAAGCTATAGGCTTTTAACTTTATTAATAAAATAAGCTTCCGGATTCACCCGCGTCCCGTGGGAACTACACCGCGCACCCAGATAAAGAGTAGCCTATAGCCTACCTCGATAAATGGGCTATCTAACACGGGAAGAATTTTTAAAATCGGACCAATGGTTCACGAGATTGGCGCATTCAAACCAACAAACTCTTATTATTAGTGTAGATTCAAAGATAAAAATGGTTAATGGTAATAAACCTGTGGTTTTTGGTTACGAAATGAATAGCTGTATATTTTATTACCTACTGCAAGGTGATTGATACATTATACCGCATACCGCGGATAAAACCGCGGTTAAAACCGACGTCATATTGCATAAGCTTCTATGAAATCCTTCTGGATACCAACGGCCTTCTTAGTTCGAACTTAATTTAGACAACCGCTTGGTTAGGTGCTTGACATACATATACTGCAAATAGTATAAAAAGATGTCGATATAAAAAAAAAATGTGTATGGAATCTAAAACTCGTGGTGGTCCAGTGGGTAAAATACCAACCTCTCAAGTTCGATTTCAGGTCAGGCAAGTACCAATGCAATGCAAATTTGTGTGTACTTTCTAAGCATATCTTAGACACCAATGACTAATTAAGGGTGAAGAAAACATTTCGAGGAACCCTGGACTATCAAGTCTGAAATAACCAAGCTGGTGATTAACGCTCAATTCCTTTCTGTGTGAGAGGAGGCCTGTGCCCAGCAGTGGGAAGATAAAAAGGCTGATGATCTAAAACGGCGTATCCACCACCACCAAAGCCGTTTATTACCCTCCGCCGCGGCCGTGTGCGGTATCGTGTGTGAATCACTTTATGTTTACATGGAAATTAATTAAATTAAGTTAATTCCGACGTATGGATCACATTTTGGTCATTTCAAAACTTATATTATTCATGGTTTAATTGAACAATTTATACCATGTAAATTATGTTATTTACATTAATTAGTATTTACTAATTTTCACCAACGATTTTAAACGCCACTTATGAGAACTACCGTCCAAGTAAAATTTGAATTTCAAAGATCTACAAATGATCATTTTTTTAAATTTTAAATGAAGCATTACCAACCACAATTCTAAAGTCTTCAAAACCAACCCTTTAACATAAATACTTTTACGCGCCAAAAAAGGCCACAAACGTTCAAAAACATTTGAATAATGTACACATTGTTTCCTTTCTCACCTACTTTGGACAGAAAATTCCAAAAAGTCCCATACGCATACATTGTTATGGCACAGCGGCCCAATTGCTCCCCTTTGACGAACCTCCTGAAATGACTTTGAACTCTAACTGCTTCATAATTAGGGTTGATTTTCGAATGTACTTTTCAACTGTTATTGTAACAATATGCAAGATATCAATGCTTCAGCTAAAGTTGGGTGCGAGTTTATGTATGTTTTTGTTAGTAAAAAGTTTTCCTATGCGATCAGTTTTGTATAAATGTTTTTATAAAATTGCTTTTCCTTTACCCGACAGTGCCAGACGGGTCTTTACGTTTTAAAAATGTATTTTTAGATGAAAGTTATCTCATCTCGAACATGGTGTTTATTTTTTGATTTGGACTGCTTGCGATGTAGCCTATTTGCGATCTTGTCATTCGTATATCTACCAAAACTTGCAATTTTGGCTCGCAACCTTCCAAATTATCCTTATACTAGCTTCTACCAGCGGCTTCGCCCGCTTCCCGAGGGAACTATTTCCCGTACCCGGATAAAAAGTAGCCTATGTTGTTGCTCAGGGTCTACCTCTGTACCAAATTTCATCAGAATCGGCTCATTAGTTTAGGCGTAAAAGCGTGACAGACAGACAGAGTTACTTTCACATTTATAATATTGGTGGGGATTAACTTGCCGAATCGCGGTTTATGCTGTTTTACTATAATACATTTTTTTTTCTATAGAATATTTATTGATCTCTCTTATAGTAATTATCCTTATTAATCCAAAATTATACTTCCATTCCTTCCATTACTATTCCAACAAAAAAATCCACCATATTCATAAAACAAACAAGGACCTTACATAAAAATAGAAAGTGCAAAACTAAGATCTGAAACGTATTCACAGATTGCAGCGCTTTCATGAAAAGAAAACAACCTGTATGTTAGAAGCCAGTCAAGTGTCTAGAGATTGTTGTTTCTCAATGGGAATTTACTTTGCAGCCAAGGAGTCCATTGTGGAATACAATATGGCTTATAGTGTATGCAGAAAACATATCGATTCGTTTTATTTGAAGTGTTTATTGTGAAAGTGTGAAAGATCTTGAGTTGAAGGTGATTATTTTGGCTTTTGTGAAGAATCTGTTTGTAACAGTTTTATTCTAGTTGGGGTAACTTTTTCAATGCAACTAGTGTGAAGTTTACTAAGAACCTGCAGGTTTATGGGCGTTTGGGATTGTCTTTTATAAACTTGACCTTCAAAAATGCTGACTTTCAGCCTACTTTGAATAAATGAATTTTTATCTTTTTTATATTAATAAAAAATAACATTAACTTCTTCACATAAAATTACTCCTAAAATTTTCAATTGGTTGAGTCATTTGATGAAAAATCAAAACAAAGTTTCCATTCAATTAATTTATATTTTCCTAAACACGATTTCCGAAAACAAAATTCAATATACCACCATCAAGACTTAAAAGAACGCCAAAATTTAAAAACCCGTCTATCAATAACCCTACCAAAAAACAAAAGACGATCCTTCATTCTTTACGAAGAAAAAAGTACGCAGAATTTCTTTTAACACCATCCGTGAACATTGTGTAGTACCTACATGAAGTCCCGGGGGAAATTAATAGATGTATCAGGCACTCCTAACATGTGTTACAACCAATAAAAAAATTCTTCCTTGTCTCGTGTATGAAAAATGAGTGGGATATAGCGGATTTGTTTTGACAAGCCACAAATGATTGAGGTGGTTTTAAATATATTGTTCTTAAGGACCAATGTTTTATATCTCGGAATTTTTGTAAGTTGCAAGTAAGTTTTTGTAAGTTAACAAGCAAAATAAACTTTCTTTACTGTCCGCTTTAGTCGATTTTCTGTAAAAGACAAAAGTATTTTTTTAAAGACTTTCTTTTAAAAAATGTTTTTTTTTCAATCGATTTCAAAATACATATTTTTCATTATTTATGTTACCATTATTCATCATTATATTATGCTTTCCAATGTATTAAATTTCGTAATTTAGTTGACGAATTTTTTATCATCAAAATTCGACGATAACAAACTAATCGCTCAAGACTTTCTTCCAACCAAGCAAAGAATAGAAACTGGCCAAGTGCGAGTCGGACTCGCACGCGAAGGGTTCTGTTCCATTATCTATGAAAAATGAACGTATCTATAACCTACAACTAGCCAAAATACAATATTTTTTTCGGGCAGCAAAGAATAACTTTGTTTTTGATACAAATATATGAATAACAAAGTTATAATTTGCGTTTATTGTATTAATATATATTTTTTAATTTTTATTGTCGTTATAGCGGCAACGGAAATACATCATTTGTGAAAATTTCACTTTTCACGCTTTCTACCTATCCCGGTTTATGAAATACAGCCTGGAGACAGACAGACAGACAACGGAGTTTGAGTAATAGGATCCCGTTTTACCCTTTGGGTACGGAACCCTAAAAAGGCAGATAATACCAAGTTTATAACCGTCACATACACCACAAATCTTTATTATCTCGAGTCGATAAATCTCGGAGACCGTTATCATAGTCCGGGCCCGAACTTAGCCGAAGTTTAGGGAACCAATACCGATGAAATAGTTCAGGCCAAATTGAGTGACTGCTAGCAAATAATAGCTCAAGTAAACTTCCTCTGTTATTGAAACTAGATACTAGTTCCTCTAGTTATTGATACTGGACTAATAGACTGGGTTTATTAAAATAATACTAGGTGGCAACACTGTCTGGTTGGCTTAGCAAATGATTGAGATAGTGCACTTATTTGGTTAATTGAATTTCTCACGGTTTTACATGCCTCTCGGAGGAACTCCTTCTGGCACCCGGATAAAAGTAGCCTTTGTGCTATTCTGATATATAAGCTTTATTACTGCCAAGTTTCATCAAAACCAGTCATGCAGTTTTTGCGTGAAGGAGTGACAAACAAACTTTTGCATTTATGATATTAGTGAGATGGTACTCAGGAATATTGTAGCTTTCCAACAGTGATATCGGTTTAGTGGTTTCGGAGTAGAAATAAACAAAAACAACCTCTTTATTTTATTACTATAGACATACCAAACAGTTGAAAATTTTTAACATTTATTGTGTTTGGAATTTTGCAATAAAATTGTTTTATATCGGGAACCCCAAAGGGTTATTTTGTTCCATCCAATGTCAATTATTTATAATGGAATTGATGTTTCATAAAATGGCTTCCTGTAAAATCAATTAGTGTTTTATTTAGGAGGTAAAATTTAATTATGTTAGAAATATTTTACCTGGTTCGATTGCATGGACGACAGCAGGTCAACTTACCCGAATCTGTCAAATACCAATCGAACATTAACCTTCCACTATTGTGATTAGGTGAAAATCTATTGAAGAAATTTTACAGATTGTGGTAGATTGTTGTGCTGTCTGCACGAGTATTTAAGGTAAAGGGGAAATTGCAGTAGTTCTTAAATCGCGACTTATTTAAACAGGTCAGATAGGCTGTCGCTCCATGAAAAACATTATACTCATCTGCATCGTCATGATACATTCAATCTAAGAGCGTGTTAGTTTTCCCTTAGGATATACCAAAATTCGTGGATAATAATCAGTATCCGTATAAACTCAACCAAGAAACCGTAACTAAACAAAGTTCGGTATTCATTGCTTTAGGTAACAGCGCAATAGTTTCTTTTGCTAAGTAATCTAATGCTCGTTATAATCAATCATAATTGTTCATCGTTAATATCGCGTAGACGTTGACTTATAGCAATAATTACTATCGTTCATAATGCTCATTTATGTTACTTTTCCATTAGTTTATGTCACTTTTGTTATTAATCAATTGTCGGTTATTGTTTTGATAAGCTATTTTCGGTTTTACTCTGATTATTTTTTGGTTAGCCGTTATTATTATTACACGTATTTGTGTTCGAAGAATGATGACGTCATTGAATGTTGAGTTTTTTTTCAATATTTCATTTTATTCTCTACTTACGAGTAGATAGGTAGAGGGATTAGTGAGCACAGAAAATAAGACTACTATGCTATTGCCAATGAGTACTTATATTATAAAGAAGTAGTTTTTGAATTACGAGTTTGGAAACCAAAATATTTGTGTCATTCTGTGAAGAATTACATTTTCTTAACTCTAAGAAATTCTTACTACTACATCTTAGAAATGTTCCAAATTCAAACCCAAACTAATCTTCCAATTACTTCCTAGATGAATGCATTTCTAGGGATCCGATGCAGATGTCTGGAACTAAGATAACTGCTATACATTTGCAGCTAAGCATCCGGACACCAACGGTGTCTGCGTTATCTAAGTCCAGCTACGGTTTAAGACTAAGTTCTAAATATATTTGAAGTTTTGCTGTGGTCTAAGTGTTAAAAATTTACGAAGAATTTTTGTAATTTATTTATATTGTAGGTCCAATTGGCGTCCAAGGCCGATTGTCGGCCACGAGGCTGTTCTTGTATAAGGAGCTCAGCTAGGTGCGCAGGATATACTATAGTGCACCAGAATTTACGCAGACACAGGTGCACTCCCTATTCCCTCACTCTCGTAGCTCGATAGGACGGCAATCCGACACTACCGGAGAGAGATCAGGCGCAGGACAGACATTAACATTACATTTTGTGGGTATAGTAAAGGTGAGGCTTGATTAATGCCAGACTTTTTTTAAATAATATGACGCATTCCTCGAGTATTCATCTATTTTGTTTTCGGTTTTTCAATTCCTACTGTTAATTCTGCGAAAAACCTCACATATTTCATAAAGCAAAACTTTAAAACCTATCAGATCAAGATTGATTTTTGCTATGATAGCGAACAGAATATTGAAAAACATACGTAAGTTAGTTTCAATTGACAAATCAGAATTAATTTACCCAAGAGGTCGGATTTGATTAACAGTTTGATTATCAAATTCTACTAAGTTACCAAAAAAAATAAAAATTAAACACATTTTGCTTACAAACGCGAATCAGTTAATTAATACCCAACAATTTGATAGAAGATACTCGTATTCAAAATAATCAGCAATATCTAAACTGTAACCTAATAAAAATCTCCTTTCATAGAAAATATTTAATACGCTGCACTATTCCGAAGCATTTAATATCCATGCCGTTCCCCAGCACTATAAATAAAAAGATCCTAATGATGATGGCGACCATCTATCAAAGTTTTTACTCCATTCTATCTAATTCCTATGAGTGGTCTAAAAAGTCTGGCTATCTAAATTAGTATTAAAGTAATTAGAATAATGTATTTGTATCAAAAAAGCCTTTTATTTCGAGTGATCTTTTAAGCTTCTGTTCTTACTAATTGAGGTTTTTGTAAACTATTTTGGATTATGTATTTTGAAAATTTTCAAAAGTATAATTAAAAATGTTATATTCTTTTTTAGGTCAGATCTTTTATAAATAAGCTTTTAGTTTGTAATGAAAATAACTTAATTTTCAAAAAAATGTTATATTTCACAGCTGGTTTTGTTTTGGTTATACTTAAATCGTGAAAGCCATCCTGAAACATTAACTTTTTTAAATATTTACTCTCAGCTATCTTTAATGTACAGAAACCAGCATATCAGGCCATTCCAATCTATAACATTATCTCAATTAACATTGAACCTTAGATACTTTAAAAATAAAGTTGAAAATCTATTTATGCAGATTGTATTATCTTGAAACAATGACGTATGTATCACAATTTTAGGTCTTTCTTACAATCATTATTTTTCTGCGATTCCGCCTACATTTCAAAGCTTAAACCACATAGCATCACCCATTATTATTATACGAAGCTGTTTGGAGGTACTATCTCAGTTGCTGAATATTATTTGACCAGGATTAATTAATAGTCGGTATTGTTAGTGTACAAACTGATAAACTTATATTGTATTTAGGTATAGGGAGTAAAACGCGTGGACCGTTACAAAATGTTGGGACCAAGTTGAAATTGGTTGGGGCCGAATTTAATTGTTTCTAGCCACGACTTGTTTCTATGATTGGGAGTGTTTTGTGTTCTGTGAAATAATTCAGTTATGCCTTTACATATTTTGTTAGTGCAGATTATAATTATGTAATTACATTTTCTGTTGATATATATTTTTTAGACAGTTCAACTTTAACCTCAACCATAGAGGTATATACTAGAGAAGCAATGGCCGCGTCGTAGCCAGACAGCTCTATCTATGTCTTAAGACATAGTTTTGTGTCATGTCAAATGAGTCATCTATCGGACGCCAACTGATTGACAGGGGGGAAAAAATGGCCGAATTCGTAGTAAAATACTGCGCTTAAAAATCACTTATCTATACAAAATTAAACGGAATTATTTTTCCTGCGTGAGCTTGTTGTTTAAATTGACTTAAAAATACTTTTAAATATATAAAATGTAAGATTTTTATACCGGGTTCAGTGTTACCACTAAGAAGGGTCGTTTGAGTTTCCCACATTTGTGGGAGATGATGATTATTTATTGAATAAGTGATTTTAAATATTTTTGTAACAATAATCACACTATAGGATGAAGATGCAGCTTGCCGTATTAAATGAGTGGAACTAATAGAACTTCCGTTTAGAAATATATGATTTAGCAAAGC
>NWSH02000519.1:15602345-15614313 GCA_002382865.2 Heliothis virescens | reverse complement strand
ATTTATAATGCTCGCACATTATGAATAATGCCCGCATTAATCACCTGGTCCATAACATATATAACAATGCTACTGTTAGTAGCGTAATTACCAAGTTTTAAAAATGAATTTTAGGTTGCATAGATTTGGTTGAATGGATTACAGGTTTTCCAATAGAATTGTCTGTAATAACGAAGTCAAAAACTGCCATGATAAAAAACCGGCCAAGTGCGAGTTGGACTCGCGCACGAAGGGTTCCGTACCTATGAAAAATGAACGTATCTATTACCTACAACTAGCCAAAATACAAACATTTATCGGGCAGCAAAAAGTAACTTTGTTTTTCGGCGGAATAAGCCATGCCATATTATACAGAAGGATATGCTATTTTATAATCGACATTTTACTGTGTAAAAAATACATACTAACTCAGAATTATGAACTAAAATAAATAGTAAGTTTCCACCACATACAATAGTAACACACGTTAAAGAAAACTCCCTTATCTTAAGCCGTTAACCATTTGAAGGAAAGGGGTAAATGTTGTTCAAACTGCAAGCGATAAGCATTGAAGGGTAGGTTTATGTGAAAATTATGCGCGAACTAGTCAAAACTGCCGGGTTTTGTGGTGAATTTGGGAATAAAAGTTATTCTGATTTTAATGTGGGTTTGTTTTAGTTTTTCACCAGCTTTTTTGTGGTGGGAATACGTCAGATGAGTACAGCTTCTTGCTATGAGTACAGCGAAAGGGAGTGACAGACTTTTACTGACTAAAACTTTTTTTCTTACCATTAAGCAGCATAAGTTATTAATTATTTAGAAGTTATAGAACAGAAAAAAGGTATGATCATAATCTTATACTTAGATAGTTATTTTTGTGACCAATTAAATGTGGTTTTCAAAGTACAGACAAAGACAAATTACTGCAATCGATTTTCAACCTTATCACAATGGAGGTAGGTTAATGTTTGATTGGTAAAATTTGACAGATTCGTATACATTGACCTGCTGTCGTCTATACCTATTACTAAATAATTCCTTATGTTTAATTTCAAAAGCAATATAATCGCAACTAGATTCAATATCAAAAATAACATAAACGTCATTCTATCACTGATTTCCTGTAAATCAACTAACGGACGGACGACCTGACATAATATTTTATTAGTAGAGGAAATACATTTGACACTATCTCTCGTATGATGGATTGTGTTCGGAACTCTTTGTGCAAGAGTAATCTATTTCTGAACATAATACAATTTTTCCTAATGCTCTATATTTTATTGCTGTCGAGATGTTTCTACTTAAACTGAGTGTTGCAGGCGGATTCTTCCGTAAACGAGTGGTTTTCATTTTTGGATTATGACAAAGCAGTTATATTATAAAAGACCAAAGTTTGCAAGTACTGGTACCTTTTTAGATACCCAAATCTATCTATATGTCTGTATATAAATTAATTTCCGTTCGTAAGTCTCGCTAAAACTCGAGAAAGGCTGAACCGATTTCATATTCACATTCCTTTAGTCTTAAAATATTCCAAGGGTCCTGGGAAGGTTTTAACGATTATTATAAAAAAAAAATTGTTTATTGTTTTGTAGTAAGTGATACAAAGATCACGGGGTCAGATATTTAATATAAACATAACATTTTACGTAATATAAATCCTAATCAGCCATTTTAAGGATAAAAATCCAATCAATATTAAGTCAGGAAATACTGGTTTAAATTTAATTACCCTTAAGACAAATTACCGCTGGCGGCCTACATCAAAAGACAGCTTGGTTAAAAGTACTTAACTGAAAGTTATAATTAAAAAAGGATCTGACAACATAATCGCTTTACTGCAACTTTAACTGAAAGGAAAAAGGTCGAGTTAAAAAGTAAAATGAAATGCCATGATTTTAAAATTGATGTTATTACCTTAATTGAACTGCCTCGTTGGTCTAGTCGTCGCATGGCCGACTTCTGAGCACGAGGTCTCGGGTTCGATTCCCGGGACGGGCCGAAATTGCTTTGTGGGTTTTAGAAACTTTCACAAAGCAGCCCGGAGTTGGAAGTTGGTGATTGATACACCCGTGCATCGGAGAGCACGTTAATGTCGGTCTTACGCCTGATCTCTCTCCGGTCGTGTCGGATTGCCGTCCCATCGGGTTATGAGAGTGAGGGAATAGCGAGTGCACCTGTGTCTACGCAAATGCTCGCGCACTATAATATGTCCTGCGCAGCTGGCTGATCTCCTTATATGAGAACAGCCGCCGAGGACGATAATCGGCTAGGACGCCATCAATTGAACTACTATTTGAAAGAATAACTGAATGCACTCGGGTTAATGGTTGCCTGTAACTGTCTCTAGGTTACCACCTGTTTCTTATTTTTACAATGACAAACAAACTCACTTTCACAAATAATAATTATTCTTTTCAATGTAGGGTTCAAGCAAGTCAGAGTTTACGCTTAATTTTTCTTGTTTTCTTCGTAAAAACCTAATAAAACATAACTTAAGAATTTACTGTAATGGAATACATTAACTACTAACGTTAATTATTCAGCCACGAGAATAACGCGTTATCTTATTTATCTCATAAATTGTCTTTAGCTGACATTTCTCAAAAAATGGCGAAATAATTTTAATTCATATGAGGCTACTTAATTGCTATTTTCATCCTACTGAACAAAAGGCTGGCAGCCGAATGCGCAAAATTGTAAGACAAAACCTTAGTTTTACACTGCCGGCCAATTTTAATTGCACAAAAATGAGCATTACATGAGCATTACATATTTTCTTATGTACACTTGTTGAAGTTTCAGACATATTAAAACGTGCAGCTTTCCTAAATGTTAAGACATTTTTCTTTTTAGACTAACGGCCTATCGTGATATTTGACAGATCATGCCATAGAAAAGTAATCAAAAGTGAAAACATTTCTATGGCACTGTTTGTCAGATAGCTATTGAGAACTTTATCTGGGACCTGCGAAACTGGCCATGAAGGTTTACTCGCAATATACTTCATTAATTATTAAAATAAATCCATCTGGTAACAAAGCTTCATTTATGCTAAGAAAAAACTTGTTGTACTTAGTTATTACATAAAAACGGTAGACCTCTTTTCAGTATCCATTCTTAACTTAGCATAACATTTAAAAAAAAAATCTGTCTCAATATTTCGGCCATCAAGTGTAATGAGAAAAAAGAAGCCTTGGTATATATCCCGAGCGAGCGTTATTGCTTCCTGCAGGAGTAGCCGTTATCGCTCGCTTACTTAGCTCTTCTCGCTCCCCTCGCTCTCCTCGCTCTAGACGTTGGAAATACACTGCAGTAACTTACTGACAGTGTTTATAAAGCATTTGGTTTGTTTTTCCCATTTTTTGTCTGGGCTAGGTTAAGCTAAGTGTTTCCCCTTAAAGGGCTAGGAAGATAGATGGATTATTGAAGCTTATTCGCTTAATCTATATTGTGACCGATAGTGTAATTGGTATATACGTTATGTTACTGCCAGAGGAATGTTTGATGACTCAATGAATCACTTGTTAAACATTTTGTTGAATTCGGTAGGCGTTTCCACGAAAACAGATTCTTAATGTAGTATAATTTATTATTTTACATGAATGCATCAAAACGTGTGACATTCCTCGACTATGAAATTTAAATTCAGATGGCTAAAAAAACATCTTACTATTACCTACATGTAAAACTACTTACCCCATAACGGCGTTAGTGTGATAGTCACTCTATATAATCTGAGACGCGTCATGTTTCGTGCCATGTCGCTAACTTGTTCTAACGACGTGAACGAAGCTTGTCTTGTGACCATGGTGTATTTTAATTCAGGACTTTTTTCTATCACCGTATTTTATACTTCATGTGTCCAGACGACTCCCAGTCTGACTCTCATAATCAAAAGCCAGAAAGTCTGACAACCGGTCTTACCAAGGGGTATCGGGTTGCCCAGATTGTTGAGGTCAGATATGTAAAACACTGGTTCTCAGCTGCATCCAGTTAGACTGGAAGCCGACATCAGCCGACAGCCGCAGCGTTGTTGGGAAAAGACTAGGCAGACAATGATGACGTGTCCATACGACTACATTATTGATTTTTTTTTTATTTGAAGACTAATGTCTTCTTACCTCATACTGACGTGATTAGAAAAGTACTTTTTTCATTCTTTATAAAAACTGCACTGTGTCCTTAAATTTTAAAACTCACAGTCACCGCGCCACTCGACCCGACCGCGCTCTCTGCACTTTTTGCCCAGCTAATGATTCCTATGAGAATCTACTTTGCGAGTTTTTTATACTATCAACTTGTGGGAAAACAGATCTTATAAATGTTTGTGTTTTAAAGCGTTTTCTTTGAGATATTAATTTGGTTTGTCCGGAATGTAAAGGTAATTAAAGTTTCAAACAAATGACTTACTTATAGTATTATTGTGAAATTTTGTAATGAGTAAAAGTACTGGTAACTTATAATTCATGCATAGAATCTGAACAATTGACAGCAAACGCTGTAGCATAGGTTCGATACCCACAATTGAAAATCAAAGCTATTTCTGACGTATTGTTGAGGAGAAACTGAAAGAAAAGGTCATTTTGTATATTCATTTAATTCCATAACCCATTATGTTCACTTTTACTATGCATAAGATAAAACAACAGCGTAATTGAAATTTTATATACAAAATTCTGCAAAAAAAATATTCAGACAGTCTTCATTCCTTTGGAATTGTAGCAACCTCCTCGAAACCCTCATTGCGTCTTTATCCCTTCATAAAAAAGTAACGTAACAAAATTTCTTCAGGCTACAGGAAAATCCTTCCAATTTGAATCAATATTTAATTTGCCTGTAAAACACAAAATCTGGCGAGATTGAGTTTCATGTATTATGCAGATCACAAGCGTGGTGTCAAATAAAACCCGACTTGGAAGTGGGTCTGTTTGTTTGGGACGAAGTGTAGGTACAGTGTTCATGCCTGGAGCGGTGCAATGACAGTAATAGCTAAGAAAAACCCAGGAAAATTGCCTGGTTTATTATTGTTTTGTTTGCAAAATTAGAAACATTGGAACTAGGTCATGATAACACTTCTGAGGACAGGTAAAACCTTACTGCCTGCTAATATTAGAAATGCGAATGTGAAGATGTATGTTACTTTCATGCAAAAACTACAGGATGGATTTTAATGAAACTTTGCATTAATATAGCTTCTTTATCAGAATAATATATAAGCTACTTTTCATCCAGGTACAGGCAGTAATTCCATCGGGAAGAGGGTGAAACCGCTAGCGGAGGCTAGTATAACATACTTCTAGATATTGCTGATGATGAATGAGTGATCTTTTTTTTATCGAGTTAGCTGCGGTTTTAATCATAAACATGCCCTAGTGTCAGAGTTCTCTTTTAATGAGTGATAAACAAATGCTTCACCAAAGTCATAATCATTTAACTGACAGCTAGCAATCTACAGAGCAGATATATACTGATACAGTTTATTCCATTTCCACCTATACAGAAACGAAACTCCAAAAAACAATCTCATTCACAAAATTCTGCAGTAACACTCGTACACGCGATTCCGAGAACGTCCTAAGCTCCTTATATTTATGTTACACACGGGAATGGCGGATCTCACACTACCACATACCACGTTTGACGAAAGATTCGTCAATGAAAGCGCGTTTGTATTTGAGTGTATTTTTTTGGGTTTTATGTAGTCTAATAGTTGTATTTAGTAGAGGAGTTCATTGTGCTCAAGTGTGTCAAGCCGCGACGAATGTACTGCACATAAAAAACGCGTAAACGCGCGACAAAATCCTATAATGTGAAAACGCCTGAACTAAAGCTAACTTAATTGATCATAAAATGTATATTATATTTCATATCCGTTTCTAAAATCAAAATCATCAAAAAATCAACGAAAAAATTCATAGTCAATAGTACCAGTTTAAAAATAAACTGTGGCAGTATGTATTCCGCCTGAAGTTAAATAAAAACGCTGACATATATCTCAGAAGGCCGCGTGATGTAATCGAGTTTCCTCTCATATTCGGCCAACGTTTGCTTGAACGGTTTTTTCACACATGTTTCTCTTGAATGTAATTTTGTTTCTACTTTAGGGTGTTTATGCATGGCAGCGTAATTGAAATTGGTATAGCCATATGTGACTTGCGTCATTATTTTGTAACGGTAATTCTAGTATTCGATTTTTCGATGAAGGTTTTTCTCAAGCTAAGTAGAAAAACATGAATCTACAAAATAATTACTGCTTCGTTTCTAATAGTTTATGTAAAAATCCTGAAAAAAAGGAAGTCGCGTTTTATCTTTGTTGTTATTAGTTTATGAATTAAAATACGTGTCTCATTTTTTGTAAATATAAAATATTATTTTTGATTTTGATGCTGTTATAGTTATCGTCAGATAGCGTCAATTTTGAATTTCCGTAACAATTGTTTTTAATTATTTTTCTACATCTAACATAAAACCAAAATAGAACTCAGGATCCATCTTTCACTCTCAGACGTAATATCGTAGAAAAACCCCCCGTCCACCTCAAGGCAATCAACATAAAACTCAATTAGCTCAAAGCGTCTCGCAAAAAGACTTGACAGATACTAAAGTAAACTGAATTACCTTCAAACGTTACGCCGCAGTGGACGGTGAGCCTTAATGTTTGTCTTAGTTTCTAGAACATAATGAGAAATAATGCCGTCAATATGTGAAGCCTGATGAAGGATATTTTTCAAAAGTACTAGGTATTTGTTTTATGGAACAACGAAGAACAAAACAGATCCCAAAGTATAGGTACTTATGTGTGCTAATCACTCGTGTATTTATTCACACAACGTAGAATTATTACTATGTCAATAACTGTAGTGACATTGTAAATAATACTTTCTTTCTTTTTATACTAGACACATATTTTTGCAAAATTATCTGTTCCATTACAGACAACATACTTATAACCCGTACATTCCATTATACCGTTATACTTACATTACATACCTACCACAGTTTCATTCCAACACATTCCATACGCCTAGAAACTTAGAGTACTCAACCAATTGGAACCGCTATAAGCAAAAATCTCTATACAAAAGTCTGCCTATGTAAGCGCAGGGGGCGGGGCACACGACTAAATTTTATCTATTCTTCTTAGCAAATCGATGGCAAATCAAATTTAAATTATGGATGCCCAATATTATATAACAATACAATAAGCTCACGGTATAATCACAGGTGGCATGTAGATGTGGAAAGTGTTAGGGCATATTAGGATAAGATTTATCAAAAACAATCATAAACTTGACGCGCTAATAATTGTACATATACAGAAGAATATCACCGGCGGCCTCGTTTCTTTAGTAGACAGGTAAGTACGGCAAAGGCGTGTCCTGCTCCTTAAATATTCCAAGCCTAGAAGTGCACCCCTTTCCACCAATTTGTATGTATGAAGGTGCCACTTATTTCCTTTTACATGTACGTGTGTATTGAATTTAAAGTCGAAAGTCGTTTATAAACACCATTGAGTTCAACCGTTATCTTTAATGGTGCTGAAGGCTGTATAAAGATGGTGAAAGAACCAGTATTATTTTTGTTTGCAAACAGTGAAGATTGCCGATAGATTTGGTAAAAATGAAAATAAAATACTCCTTTTTTCAGTAGGCGTTTTCCTCCAAAAATAATTTCCCAAATAGTCTGAGATAAGACATATCTCTTCAAGAACATGAAAAAACCCGTCCATCAATCAGCCCTTCAGTATAAACCAGTCTTTAACCTGTAAAGTAAAATGCCAGAACATTCATCTTTCATAAACCATTTCTTCATAAATCTTGCAAAAACATTCGAAAATCTTGTTACATGAAAGTTCCTCCTAAAAATAGAATTAGCACCGAAAATGTCTCCGCTAAAACGTTCACTGTTTAACTCAATTTCTGTCTAAAAAGGAATACTTAACTCGTTTTTTGTCTATTTTTTTAGGGTTCCGCATAACAAAGGGAAACATGTCATCCTTTCTTTTGTTTATTTGTTAACATTGCTTGATGAACCACGTAATGGATTCTTGAAATTAAAATCAAATAATGTATAAGGTAGATCATTGGTGCTCGTTAATTTTAAAATAACCGGGAATCAATCTAATTCAACAAAAAAATGAGTTAGGGCATAATAATCGTATTTCCTTCCTTCATACAATATTATCTGATAATCTATACTAATATTATAAAGAGAAAAACTTTGTTTGTTTGTTTGTTTGGTTGTAATGAATAGGCTCAAAAACTACTGGACCGATTTTAAAAATTCTTTCACCATTCGAAAGCTACATTATCCACGAGTGACATAGGCTATATTTTATCCGGGTACGGGCAGTAATTCCCACGGGATGCAAGTGAAACCGCGGGGAAACGGCTAGTTGGGAAAATATAGACAGTTGCACTTACTTTTACGGAACCTCGGGACTCAAGTCGACTCACTTTTTTGCATTTTTTTTAATTTTTTATTCTCATACAAAATGTCTGTCTATATTTTGTAGTAAGTTGGCGCAATTCCAACTGCATTCAAGTCCAAGCAATATTACTGTGATGCTATTTAAAAAGATCTCTTTTTGGACATTTTTTTACAAATTATTTTCGCGACAACCGTTTGGTTTCGGTTTTAAAAATTAAGTTTTGGCTTTGTATTGAAGCTAGATAAGATGTTTATTGTGTTAATTTTCTGTCTTTGAAACTTATTTTTCTAAAAATTATGTCAAAAATGCAAGTCTACAAGGCTACAAGTCTAGAGAAATTAACTTTTGTAACGTGTTTTTTACACAACTTTTATATTATCGCAACGCAAAATCTCTCGAGATATATTTTCGAAATTCTAAGGAAGTGTCGCCTTCATGTTTACTAAATAACCAAACTGTCAAGATTTCGGAGCAATTAATTCTTGCGACTTGTTTTCCTTAAACCACGAAGCTTTTTCGCCTTTTCACTCGTCGAAAATGCTTTTTTGGTTCGTAAATTAAAGTCAAAAGTCAAAGTCAAAAGCATTTATTGAAAGTAGGCTAATCAGATTAGCACTTTTTCACGTCAAGATTTACAAAGGACAGCACCCCCAAAAACGCCCCCCTTTCACCACTTCCTAGTGTTGTAGTTGGAAAGAAGAAGTGGTGATGAACAAACTTCCCAACAACACAGCTGTCTATTTACGTATTGCATTACAATTTATTTACAAATGCGTTCTTATTTTTATTACAATACAATATTTACAATATTATTAAACACCGAAAATGCGTAATGTTATTTATCCACTTCAGAGCTGCCATCTGCATTTATCTGTGAAATAATCATTAACATTATAATACGCCTTTTTAAGGAGAATATCTTTAATTTTGATTTTAAAAGAACTATCCGTTAGTTCTAACAAATGAACTGGGATTCTATTATAAATGCGTATACAAAGCCCCACGAATGAACCGTGCCGGTTCGGATTAATTAGATTCGGTTCCTTTTACAAAACCTTTCAAAACATGTTTGTTGTTTTCGTCCGATGATGCATTGAGTAACTTTATAATAGATGTTTTTGTCGTACAGAAAAAAGTGATAAGTGTTCGTTGGTAGGTCTGTTTGTATTTATATTATGAAAATGCATTTGGCTTGCAAATGTTTGAAGTAGCTTAACGGATTTTTAGGCAAGTTTGGAGTCAGTCAAAGTCAAAATATTTTGTTTCAAATAGACTTAGTACAGGTTCTTATATAAAGTTAAGCTAGTTGCACGGCTCCAAGAAGTGATACCCATTTAGGGATACTGCTGTACAGCTTATGTTCATAAAGAAAGTACTTCTTTAAGAAAAGAACATATTATATACCAGGTTTAGTCATAAAATATCTATTCAAATACTTTCCATAATATTGGAGCACCATACAAAGAGAGTCAAAATCCTCATTTACCATTAGAACTATTTCCAAACTTCGCTAACAAATACATTTTATATACTCAACTACCCATAGCACTCGATAAAATCCAGAAGGCTCAAAAATACATAAATTTGAGTACAGCTCATTGTGCAAATTCACCCAACGAAATGGGTCTGGCGAATTGACCTTAAAATGGACAGTGTGGCGCGGACTAATCGGAATATTGACAGGTCTGAGGCATGAACTGAAGCGGGAATGAGGTTTCAGATATATGACCAACTAGCTTCTGCCAGCGGCTTCGCCCGCTTCCCGAAGGAGCTATTTCCCGTACCCGGATAAGAAGCCTATGTTCTTCCTCAGGGTCTGTTCTATTTCTGTACCAAATTTCATCAAAACCGGCTCACTTGTTTAGGCGAGAAAGCGTAACAGACAGACAGAGTTACTTTCGAATTTATAATATTAGTAGGGATCTTTTCTTCTCCCTATACCTCGTCTTTATCCCCATTTTATTTGAAGTCGGCGCCAATTGTCTTAGTCTTTAAACATTTTCTGTAATTATAATAGAAAATCAATTGTGTCTCGCGTATGGCCGAGCTCGGTACATTATGGCTTGTACGATGGGTTAAATGAAACTTGTTACATAGTTAGTATAGAGAGAAAACATAATAGGCTACTTTTTATCCGGCTGCGGGAGGTACTTCCCACGAGACACTGGGAAAAGCTAAATAACAACTAAACACCACTTACCTAAGAATTATAATGAATGAAGTTAAGAAAAATATTCGCTATTATCTTAAAGCTTAACCCGCCACTACTGGGTCAAAGGGACAAATAGCATCAGGAAAGGTTCGCAAACCACTGCCCTCACCTAACCCCATAAACGTACACTGCGTGCCATGCAAACGCACGTGTTAAGTATTTAATTTATTTTGTTACGGTTTAATGGTATAGGGATACTCGTTTTTTGGAATGTACAAAAATTGGTTGTAGCAATGTATTTGAATACACCGTTTTATTTAGGTAAAAGGATTATTTTCGCATTCACAACGTTAGAAAAAATATAGAATATAGAAAAAGAAAAAAAATTATAAGATATCTAACTTCACCAAAACCACAACTTTACAGCCACAATACCTTGAAAATAATAACCAAGCCGTAAACTCTTTTTTCGGTGGGAAATCATCAGATGACCCCTCCCACTGTGGGTGCAGCAACCTAATCATTACAATATGGACGATATAATACATAAGCAACATTATGCATACAATTTTACCAAGGGTAAAATTTGAAAAGGGGTAAGAAAGAGGAAAAAAAAGGCATTTATACCAACTATAGCATCAGCTGTTCAAAATATACGCATCACAATGACATGTCACATGGTACAACCTCTTAAGAAACATCGTAAAACTTGATTGAAGGGAAGAGCATTCTGTATAACTGCCATACAGACCAATATGTCTTCCTATACAATACACGCTGTATAAGATACAGCTGATATATTTTTGGAGCATGAAACTGTTATTGGTTACTGTTTGTGGAATGAGATAAGACAGATCTGGTGACGAAACATGAAAGAAAGGGAGATTATAATTCTGATATTAATTGGTTACTGTTTGTGGAATGAGATAAGACAGATCTGGTGACGAAACATGAAAGAAAGGGAGATTATAATTCTGATATTAAGCTATATTACTGCCAAGTTTCAAATACCAAAACCCATTACTCAGTTTTGCGAAAAAGAGTGACACATATACACACATCAAAAAAATTTAAGGATATTTTTTCATGGACGATTTTCTTATGTGATTTTCAAGAAGCTGTATCTCCAAGGAAAATGATCGTACAGAAAAAAGAAAACCAGCAAATTATAGGTTCAAGATTCTAGTTTTGAGATCTATCCTTGATTCTTTTTTTAAATCTCTAGTTTTGGAATAACACTAAAGAAATCAACGAAAGAAAAAAATTACAGAATTTTTCTCAACTTTGGAAAGCTACAAGTTCATAAAAAATTTTTTTTTCTTTATCTCACTCCAAAGCTTTTTTTGAAAATTTAATGCGCTTTCATTTAATGTAACCGGTTAGTTTGTACGATGATTTTC
>NWSH02000519.1:15545922-15574543 GCA_002382865.2 Heliothis virescens | reverse complement strand
TCTGCAGTAGATTTTCAAACCTTATCCAATGGAGGTAGGGTTATATGGTTCGATCTGTGTATTTGACAGATTCCGTTTAGTTGACTCTGCTGTCGTGCTGTTACCTATATTTAGAATTAAAATTAAATGAAACTAAGTGTCAACACATACCCTATACAACTTCTATTCAACATGAAAGCCGTAATAGAAATGTGTATTTTACACTCGGCGGATTCGAGGTAGAAGGTGATTGCGCGCCACAGTTAGTACCCTGGTTCTCGTAAATGACGTACCCGTGAGCGCGCGGACGGCGGTGGCGCGGCGGTTACGGCGGCGGATTTTAACGCCACAAGTTTTGAATTTCAATTCCTATACCATTTTGTGGACCATTGACCTTCTATATAACACGAAATAAACGAGATGAAACTACATTTTATGGTGTTTACTTAAAGAGAGGGACGATCATAGTCTAACCTTATGCCAACACTAGCTTTCCGCCATGCTGGTTCACGCTCGCGTCCCGTGGGAACTAATTCGCGCAACCGGATAAAAATTATTGCCTATAGTCTTTCCGTCGATTGATTGGGCTATAATATCTAACACATTTTTATTTATTTATTATTATTACTATTACAAACAATCTATTTTAAATCTATGCCCCACAAAACCGTTTACACGGTTTGTCTGCAGGATCGGTACATATTTTTTCTTATATTTAGTAGAGCAGACGGACACTTATATAATACATGTATATAATATTACTGAAATTTTGCAAGTTTACAGCGTAAATTTTGCAAGTCTGTTCGGACTATAATATATTATTTTGTTCCTTTACACTGCACTGCAGTGTACAACGTCTTACACTGCTGTTGGTTGCACAAAATCTCTTGGGAATTTATGATTAATTATAGTGGGTTTTATATTTATGATTTTGTGGTATAAAATATTGGATAAACTGTTATATTGCGTTAAGCTGAAAATCCGGATAATAGTATACAGATGACAACAGGTTAACCTACCAAAATCTGTAAAAAAATATTAATCGAAAATTAACCTTCCACTGCCGTGATAAGGTTGAAGATCTATTGAAGAAATTTGACAAATTGAGGTAGGTTATGTGGCCTGTGTATAACATCAAACTGAAAACTTTAAATGTTAAACTCTAGGCTCCTTTAAGAACACAGGTGACAGAATTGAACCTCGTAAAGTATCACTCTATCATAGTGACGATTATGTGGATCGAAATGACTACAGTTAATAACTCGATAAATCTATGAAATTATGATCGTGTTATTAGAAACTTGATTAACTAAAAAATAAGTGTTTTATACAAAATATTTCTAGATCTTTAAGTATTACAGCTGATAAGAAAATATTTACTGTTTTTTTAACACAACTGTACGAGCCAGTTAAGTAAACATGATTAGTTTTTCAAAGTAACTACTCTTCATTGAACAAAAATACCCACATAACAGCTTCATAATAGAATATTTACTCACTAAAACTAAACTACATATTTTGCATAAGTACCGTAAACATTGAACATAAAAGCTTATGCATTCATAAAAGAACTATTTAAACAGTCTCATATAAAATGCAAAGTATACAATCAATGGTAACTATTCGATACTCATAAAACGAGACTTTTAGGCGATTCAGGCGCAGCACAGCGCACCGCCACGGTACGCGGTGTAGCGGATCTCATCTATCCTAATATTTTAAAGCTAAAGAATTTGTGTGTTTGGTTGGTTGAACGCGCTAATCTCAGGAACTATTGGTCCAATTTGAAAAAAAAAATGTGTTAGGTATATAGCCCAATCATCGAGGAAAACTATAGGCTAATTTTTATCCGGGTGCGCGGAGTAGTTCCCACGGGACGCGAGTGAAACCGCTGGCGGAAGCTAGTGTTGCATAAGTTAGACTATGATGTCCTCTCTTTTACGTAAACACCATAAAATGTAGTTTCATCTCGTTTTTATCGTGTTTTATATAGAGGTCAATGTCCAAAAATGTATAGGAATTGAATTCAAAACTTGTGGCGTTAATCCGCCGCCGTACCGCCGCGCCACCGCCGTCCGCCGCGGTACGCAGGTACTATGTGTGAATCACCTTATACGAATCGCGAGTAAAATAACATTTCTATTCGGCTTTCATGTGAATAGAAGTTTGTTAGGGTATGTTGACACTAGTTTTTTCATTTATTTTATTTAAATATAGGTACAGACGACAGCAGGTCAACGTAAACGAATCTGTCAAATACCAGTCGAACATTAACCTACCTCCATTGAGATAAGGTTGAAAATCTACTGCAGAAATTTGTCAGATTGTGGTAACTTGATGTGCTTTCGTCTGTACAAAATAACCCTTCTTGGTAGGCTAGTAATAAAGGCTTTAAAAACTGTCTGCATTTAAATTGTTTCATTTAAATAAATACATTTTAAATATCATCTTCAAAAATAAATAAAATTATTGTAACATATTGCATTAAATGTTAGTTGCCATGCGTGTGTGGATTTATAGAAATATGTATTTTAAATGGTTTTACATAAATCTTTTTTGTTATTTTAGCCAACTAACTTTTTTTACTACACAAATGTTTTATTTGCCACATATAATAGGATTGTACCCTCTATTTATATTTTACATTTTATTCCTATTTTCTTCACCAAACAAATCACATAGTGAACACGACTTAACCCTTATATTTACATTACAATATTGGAGGCCCGAAAGGTTAATAGTATGTTTTGTATTGTAAAGCTTTTTGCATTTTAGGGTTGACTGGGTCTTAAGCGATATTTGCATACACTATTTATTGAAGGGTTATGCCTAAAACTTCTGAAATCGTTCAGTGGAAAATAAGGTCTTATGTTGGAATAGGTAAAAAATAATCCTTTTTAGGGTTCTAAACCGAATGGGTACCAATGGAGTATATTTCCAAGGGTTTCTTGTGTGACAAAAGTAAATATTACAAACTGGCTGTTTTTCACGGTTTTATACGCGTTCCATGGACACCTCTTTTTTCTGGGTATGGAAATTAGTTCCCTCGGGACGCGGGAGAAACCGCGGGAAAATGCTGTGTGTGTGCTAATGATTCTATATTAATATGTTGATAATTATACACTTTGACGGTTTTGCTAGTTTTACCGTGCGTCCTTAGTGAGAAATGTGGATGCGAACTCGAAGCGGCCCAGCGCGATTTCCTTTGAAGAGGCTAACATAAGTGCGCTATAGAGGTCTCTCTTTGGATCTGTCAATTAGCAGTCTAGTAAAAAATTACATAACAAAGGGACTCACAACTCAACTCTTTTACTGTTGGGAAGCTAACTTTTCTCGAGTAATATAAAACTGAATCATCATTCATTAGACAAAATTACAATCGCACTTAGTACTCTTTATTAGAACATTTCAAAAGCAGTTTAGTAAAACACGGTTTAATAGACAACAGTTTGTAATTATCCGCAGTAAAGCAAGGCTAATACCACAAAAGGCTATACTAACGAAACTTGCGGCAGCTTATTGACGTAATTGCTACGATTATGGCTATAAGCCCCTGTTGTGCTGTTTGTGTCGTGAACTAGTTTAGAATTCCTGGATAATGTTGTCAATACGTACGACATAGAGGAGACAGGCAAATGTAGGTAAAAGGTTTACATGTCTAAATGTAGTGAAAGTAATTTTGGTGAGCTAATTTGACCTCAAGTATGAGGGTGTGGGTTCGATTCCAGGTTAGGCAAGTACCAATGCAACTTTTCTAAATTTGTATGTACTTTCTGACTATAAAGTCTGAAATCACCAACCCGCATTGAGCAAGCTCAATCCTTAATAAAAAATGGGATATCTATTTTATATCCCATTTTTTTTCCAGCAAGAATTAGAGTCACCCTACTCCTATACAGCGTGTTGGAACCGCGAACACCTTCAGTTATAAAGGTGTGGCCACGTCAGCGTTTATCGGCCGTACTACTCATCAATCTTGCTTTCGCTCAGGTGATATGTCACAGCTCCATTGAACACGATTTTGTGTAGGACGTATTCAACTAACGTTACAAATGATNATAAAAAAAAATTGACCAATTTGATAAAAATATTATTACCTATCCTTAAAAATCTTGCCACTGAAAACAAGAGGTCTCTTAGATTTGATGTTCTTTTGACTAGCATTATAGAACAACTTATGTCAGTATGACATAGGTGGAGGACATGGTTAGGTTAAGTCCCAAGTTCACTAACAACATCTTTCGTCAGTTTTCGTAAAACATTTCTTTACTGTTTTCACGTTCAATTTATCAAAGTAAGCAGTTGTTTTAAGAAAAATAAAGCCATTTAAAAACGGTAGTTCATGTTGTCTTTCTTTTATACAAAATATTCCGTGAGTCTTCGCATCACGGACCCCATACAGAAAATAATTTGTGTGGACAATAATTTACTTATCAAAAATATATTAAAATCTGCAATGTTGTCCAAAAACCGATTTCAGAGTCACAAAAAACCTATTCCGAGTACGGTTGACATGTAATTTGCAAAGGTCTCGTAAGAGAAAAACTTCAAACCTACGGAGATGGCATGACATGACAAAATTGAGTGGGGATACTAGATAGCATGACTAAGACGAATAAATTTGATTGCAAATGTAAGGGAGTGATGGTGAATGATGAATCGATAATACTAGCTGTTCTTCGCGGTTTCACTCGCGTGTCGGGAGAACTACTTTCTGCAAATGGGTAAAAAGTAGTACCTATATGTCCTTTCTCAGGTTCTAGAGTAACTGTGTACCAGGTTTCATTGAAAATGGTTTATTAATTTTGACATAAAAGCACAACACATAGACTACTTTTGCGTTTATATTATGCTCATCAAACCATGCGTAGTTTTACTTTAGTTTTATTAATATCCATTACTCAGCTACAGTAAGTATTCTTTTCTACTTTCTATACAATGCTTCAAGTACAACAAAAACAGTTCACCTTAAACAAAATATTTTTTGATCAAAACTGCCACCCACACAATTTTATTTCAAAGAAACAAAACCCCTATAGGCAAAATAATGTTCAGGTAAATTAAAAATACCCTGAAACATGTGCATTATCCTCGATCCTTCCCAAACTAGCACCTAAACAATAAAACACCCGGAGGCCCTTTACAACTAAAATATGTATGTACAGGCGACAACACATAAAGTTACCACAATCTGTATAATTTCTGCAATAAATTTTCAACCTTATCACAATAGTGGAAGGTTAATGTTCTATAGGTAAAATCTCACAGATTCGGGTAGGTTGGCCTGTTGTCGTCTGTACAAAACATGTTGAGCTCCCACGTTCAGAGATGTGTTGTCACAGCTCCATAATTAATTATTTCATTATAAATTTCACCTAAATCATTAAAAATTCTCGGCGTACCGTGTCCTCTAATTACCAAGGTAGGACCGAGACGTACCTAAAGCGAAGCTATTTGTATAAAGTGGTGTTGGGCTTTGAAAACATTATTCGCATCTTTTGCTTTAGGAATGGCATTTTGTTAAATTGTGCAGGAATGTATTAATTTTTCACCTTCAAAATTGAAATTATTTGAATAATTCAATTTTAAGTTAGTAAGTTTTCGTTACTCACCATATAAGATCGATTATATTTTTGTATAGCTTTCTGGGTATAAAATGCATATTCAATTACATTAGTAAAAAATCAATGGCTTTTACGAAAGATGATTTTAATGAGCTGACGTGTCAGGTTATTATTTGGTTTTGGCAAGGCCTATACCCTGTTCGCGATAGGAATAGAAAGAAGTTAAATAAGGTTCTTTAAGGCGTCTACTTTAAAATAAAACTACAAGAAAAATGATTACAGCCAAGATTGATGTGGAATAAATATAATTAATTTAAATAACAGCTGTCACACTTAATTGTACATATTTAGCCTACCTACTTTCTAAAATTACAAGATTTTCATTTAATATCGTTTATTTTTACATTCTGTTGTGATGTCGACGCTAAAAAAATCTAAAAGAAGCAGGGGTAAACAGTACCGGAATGTATTCACGTCACTATAGTTATACCAAGCCTAAAATGTTACATTTTCCCTTCATAAGTTATGGCAGCACGTTTTATTTATTTAATTGGTTTAAAATGTCAACCATCCGTCAAATAGCGTAAATATTGTGCAGTTACTTATAAAAGCTACACCTTTTCTTATTGTTTTTGCTGAATTCTCGCGATTTTGTTGTTAGATATTGCTATGTTTCTTTTGTTATAATTAAAATTGTTTATTTTGTGTTGTCGGTGCATTTTGTGGAAATACGGATTCTACTGCATTTGGATTGTTTGAACTTAACTTGAAACAAAAGGTTTCGTACTCCTGCTTCTGCGAGCCTCTTTTTTCTAACGTTATCGTGAACAGAGTATAATTGAGAGCGACAACGAAGGTCATAACGTCTAAAAATAAATCGTGTATATATTTTTCTAAAATATGTCAAAATGCATTTTAAAAGAAAAGATAAAAAGATAGCTTCTACTTTGAAGCGTAATATCGCTATCTTCTGCTACAAAACTTACCTAAAGCGAAGCTATTAAACACGGAGAAATTGTTGTATTATCATCTCAGGGACCATTAATCTTCCACACGTTTCAAACGGTTTCATTAAAATCTATTTGTTCTGAGCACGCACTTCCCGTTATTTTTCTCAGCTTCAGTTCATTATTTCATGTGCTTGCTGTAAAATTGGAAGAATGAAGTGTGGGTTTTCTTCCGCTGGAGTATGAGGATAAATTATGATACCAGGGTGATTTAAGAGTGCTTTACTTGTCCTTAGGTACATTTCTTTAGCATGTAAAGGGATAATTGTCGGTTATGTGTCACCATTTCATTAAAGTTATCTCAAAATATCTCCAGCATGATGTAGGCTTCCAAAATTCTGAGACTATAGTCCCATGGAGTGTTTAGAGGGTTCATTATTAAAACCTACACAAAAGCATAATTATTTGTAGAAGTTTTTTTTTATAAAAATTATATAAATCTACAAGCTGTTGATTTGCATCCTGGTCAAATTCAAGGACGTAGTAGTATTAGTATATAAAAATACTCATTTAATTGTTAATTTGGGTCGAGAATCACTAGCATACTCGTAACTACGTCTTTGAATTTGACCAGGATGCAAATCAACAGCTTGCATAATTGTTTTGTCAGCATGAATTGAGTATCATAAATTATGACATTCAAGTTACAATGACAACTGATGATGGTACCTAAAACTTTTATAGACTCCCAGCACCTTTTAGAAGATACATAAAAATTCTAAAAGATCTTTCCAAAACTCGGCAGTCAACTTCATCCTAGTTTATTTCAGCTTCACCTAATAAAACTTACCGTACGCTGAATAGCGAGGCAACTTTATAGCAATCCGCTTTGCATACAAACTTCTTACGATCCCAATACTGGCTCAAACTTTTTGCAACCGTTGCAAAATTACAAACGGCTCAAAACTTTCGAGTCATTCTCATTGGGTCCAACATTTTGATCCCAATTTTTATTCCCGATGGATCCAATTACTATTCCCATTGAATCCAATTTTATAATGTGTTTACAGGTGAGATCAGAACTGCATTGAGTTTAATAAATAATGAATTTAATTTAAAAACATTACCTCTTTTGTCAGTTTTGACAGTCTTGTAACGAGTTTTAAATGAGATACAGAAGAAGAATCAGAAAACTTTAATGAATATTCAAAAGAGAGTTTCAGTACTAATTTGTGTAACTATTTTACTTCAATCAGATTTTTCCAACGAGACTTTTTTGATTCTTTAAGAATTGAACCCCAATAAGAATATAAAATAATATTTTGTGGGATGTGACGCAACACATATTAAAATGGGATCATAAAGTAGGATCCAACGAGAATGACTCAACTTTCCACTACTAAAATCAGCCGTGGAGCCTCAGAACAATCGGGAACAGCTCCAATTATAATTCAGGAGTGTTCTCATTAAGTTTTAATGGGGGATCTTGAGAAAATCAGTTTGGACAGCCGGTATGGCCACCATTTGACCTCCAGACGTAATTAAATGAGCCCGGATAATCTCTCCGTCACTCGGGAACCGTGGTACTAATGCAGTTATTTAGAACTCCGTACCAGTGGAATAGTTGGCTGAGATTTTTGCCATCAATTTAAGCCGCTTAGGATTTGTGTGGCAAGGAGAAAATGGTTTACGTTAAGCTGGAATTAAGGTGGGCTTAAATTAGTGTGACCCTTATGTCTTACTTTGAAGTTGTGAAGTGGATTCTAGGCGTTGTTTTTAAGGATGAGGCATTAAAAAAGTCTTGAAAAAGTTATTTGTTCTTTTGGAACATCAAAACGTAGATTTCGGCGTAAACGTACATCTGAAGATTTCTATGCATCTTGACTAGCCTACTAAATGTAAGGTCTTCTATAATTCCTTTCGGGACTCACTTCAAATGTGTTTGAAGTAAGTCCCGAAAGGAATTCGGAGGAAGGCTTGAACCAAAAATAAATTTGTAAAAAAAACCAGTAGTTGCAGAGATGACAACCCGTTCTTAGGATATAGGATATCTCATTACAATATTATTTATATCTTTAGATAGTTTTTCTTCTTTTTCATTGTCTCTTTGATAAAACATAGTAGGGGCAGAATCTCTAATCTATTTAATCGCGGTGCCGAGTGGTGCATCTTACCTTCAGCTTAGATAAACCATTAGTAGCAGAATATACTATATCCAGCTTAGTATGTGCTTGCCAATGGATGTGAAGAGCTAATTTAGATGAATAGTGAGCTAAGAATTAGCTGTCTGCTTTCATTTGTTTTTGAATTTGTAGGAGTTTGTGAGTTTAAGTTCTAAGACCGGGGGGGAGGTTTAATTTTGTATCTTGGTGCGGAAGTTTGCCAATAAGGACTATCGTTTTTTTTTCCACCAATTGGTGAAACGTAGAGTGTAGTTCTGGGGTACGTCAGTCAGTTTATTATTACTGGAGAAAAAAAAAGATCAGTTGATTTTGGGGTTAACAATTAAAATAAGTAGAACATCTCTATATCATAAAACATGAACAACTACACTACAGTACAATAAAATCAACGCCACATAAAATAGCACGTAATCCTTACCTACTGATATTATAAAAGCTACAGTAACCTTGTCTGTCTGTATGTCTACGTATAGTCTAACGGCCATTCCCAATAACCTATCTATCTCTGGATTTGCTTACTAGAGATAGAATTTTCACATTAGCCCCATACAAGTAATGTCAAATTCCTATCTCTAGTAAGCAAATCCAGGGATATACAAAATATTGAATTCCGCAGTAAGAAAGTAAATAGGTTACTTTTCATCCAAGTGTGGTAGCTGACACAAGTGGAATCACGGGGAACAACTAAGTATAGATGACAGCAGGACAACCTTCCCGAATCTGACAAATTTTACCAATCAAACATAAACCTTCCATTACTGTGATAAGGTTGAAAATCTATTAAAGAGATCTGATAGATTGAGGTGGGTTTATGCACTGGCATCTGTACTATAATAACAATTTCACGTTTCTACAACAAACATAAGGTTTTACTAACTAAACCGTATCTACCGCAACAGGATAGAATAATGATATCAGTAATTATGTACCAACAGTAATGAACGTTAGTCTATGTATGTATGTGTGTTGTCTGTTTGTCTGTGTGTATATATGTATGTATTATTGGATTGAAGTTAACTAGCTCCATTAAACGCTTATGTTTAATATCTTAATTAGATTGCCGGTATTAGACTTGAGTAGTTATTAATTATTAGGGTTAATTCCGTAATGAGTGCTTTAAAGTGAAATTAAGGTCTTACTAATGCTATAAAAGCTGAAGATTTTGTATATTTTGATAAAATTATTATAAAAACAAATGATTATAATACCAAAATGTAATTAATCTGAATATGAATCGTGCTAATTTAGAGATCAATTTAATAGATTTGATTCAGTCTTAGATATCACACGTATCGAGGTGAAGCCAAAAGCAATCATACACTCTCACTTCCAATCTGTACCTACTAATATTATAATGAGGAAAGGTTTACTTACATATAAGTTTATAGGCTCAAAAAGTACCGGACAAATTTTAAAAAATCTTTCACAGTTAGAAAGCTAGACTATCCCCGAGTAATATAGGTTATATTTTATCTAGATACGGGAAGTAGTTCCTCGGGAATGAAGGTGAAACCGCGAGGAAACAGCTAATATTCATTAACTGCGGAAATAAATATTCTGTCTACCTCTGGATTTGCTTACTAGAGATAGGAATTTGACATTACTTGTATGGGGCTAATGTCAAAATTCTAGCTCTAGTAAGCAAATCCAGAGATAGATAGGTTATTGGGAACGGCCGTAAAATGAGATACTTTTAACTAAAAGTACTTACTCTTACATAACAAGATTACATGTGAAAATTCACTCGAATTTCGTAGTACGGATACTCAAATATTCTCTCTGACATGGCAGGGGTTGTCAACCCTCAACAATACGTGTAGCAGGTGTATCGGAGTAATTTCATACGTTTCTCTAGAACAGCATTGATTAGAGTAGTGCCTTCATATTCTGAAATGGTACGTACTAAAATATTGTATTTTATTTATTAGGGGTTGTATGGAAAGGGTTAGGAATAGAGTTTTCTGTATTATTTTAGGTTTGGTCAAAATTGGTATGGTTTGAATTGATAGTATAGGAGGGTTATGTCGAAAGCTTTTCAAATTAATAATTTATGAACACGGTGGCATCTTCAGTTTTTTTTTTTCTTTCTCTCTTTATTCTTACCTGAAATGGTAATTAGATTTTTGCAGATTGGTATGCAGATCCGGGTTACTTTGAAAACAGTTTAAGTACTGGGATGCATTGGTCTAGTATTGATGTTATTGCCGTCCAAAAAAACGCTTGTAATTTAAATAACTCCAAAAAATATATTTTGCAAACTACAAAATAAACCCAAAAAATATGGCTTCCAAATTAAAATTTCTCAATTACCATATATTAAGGCCAGCCCACAACACACGACTTCACAATAATATACCGGAGGTATGTTAACATAATCTCCATACGTTCCTCTAAGCGCAGATTACACAAATACTAGCTTCGTTCCCGCTCACGTATAAATCTGGTGCTACCTTAGAATTTGGACTGGAATTTACAGAATTCAAATTAGTTTTTGAATTTTCAGTTTCAATTTTAGTTGGTCAAATATTTGGTTTTTGGTAGTACATATTTGTTTTTGTTTTAATAACTTTACGCACATGCTTTTTTTCTGTGTTCGTATAGAATATTTTATTAAGTATATGAAGCATATCTTTCTTCTCTAGGTACTAGAATTATAAATGCAAGAGACAATGTGTGTTGTTTCCACGATATAACTGCTGAACCAATTGCGATTAGTCTTAAAGATAGTAAGTACCCTCGATCTGATGATGAAGCTATTATCCAGATGTGGAGCGACAGCAGGTCAACGTGTACAAATCTGACAAATTTTACCAATCAAATATTAGTCTACCGCCATTGCGATAAGGTTGAAAATCTATTGCAGAAATTTGACAGATAGTGGTAGCTGAATGAGCTGTGGTCTGTACAAAATATGAAAAAAAAAAACTTTTGTTTTTAGCCTTAGATGTAAATATAATATTAACAAGTCCACAAAATTTCAACACGACCTATGTAAGTGTTTAAAATATTAATTTTTATTTTTACCTTATAAAAAATCATATAAAATTCCAATGTAATTAAAACCAAAAATTACATCTCTAAAGTACAAAATAAACCCCTACTAATCCTTACATTTTCGAAAATTCTGCAAAGCAGATTCCCGAGGTAAAAGCTTTCACTACAGATTATACGAGGCAACGCTAAATCAAAACTAAGTCCCCTTTCATTAGACCTGAGTCCTAAGCACTAAATCCTAGGTCGAGGACAAGTTCTAAAGGACTTAGTAGCCTAGTTAGTGTCTACACTAGTTAATTGAGACTGAAAATAAAATATTGCACTCCAAAAGAAAATAGTTGGGGAAAACTCTTACTTAGATCATTTCGTGTGTTGAAAAATTATTTGGTCGTGTTATGGTAGATAATTTCGGTGTAAGGAATTTTATTTGGCGGATTTTCCCAAAAATTCTAACTCCGTACTTCAAAGTCAAAAATGCATGGTGTCTTAATCTTATGTACGAGAGTGTGGGTACGATTATTGGTCTTATTGTATTAATATTATGTAATCTTATGTACTTAATTTTTTTATCATGGTCACCAATGTGAGTCTGATATCGCCAAGTACCCTCTTAAGTAACTTCTCTATATGATAAGAGGCCTGTGCCTTCAGTTAGACGGTAAAAAGGCTGATGATGAGCTACTTCAGTATGCAAACGGTTTTGATACTTGCAACTACATCTTCTCATTTTAAGTTTGAAAGCTACTCACCTGCTTTTAACAGCAAGATTACTAAATACATATTTAAGGACCTGCAGTTTCTAGTCGAACTTTAACTATTTCGACTTAAGTGACGTAGAAGCCAGTGATGAAGGAAACTTCAGAGAAGGTATATGTGCATCATGTATTCATAAAGGACTGAAATTCACTGTGTGTGTGAGTGTATTATATCGATGATCACACTAAAACGTGAAAGTTTGGATGTTTGTTACTTTTCACTTAAAAACTACAAAAAGGTTTGTGTCGAAATATTGCAGCAATCTCCTTCTTATCGAGTGAGCTGCAGGTTTCATCATTTAACAAGTCCTATTGTCAGAGTTTTCTCAAATCCGCCTGACGGCATTTGACGTGGTATACGACTGCTACTGAGTAGCATTCGAAGACGCTGGCTTTACGTGCCCTCCCAGGCACGGGGGTATAACACCGCTAACAGGTCCAGGTACACAAAGGGCTCAAGAATCAACACGTTGGATTTTAGTTTGTCGCCCACAGCGGGAGGGATCTTCTGATGATTTCCCATCGACAAAAAAAAATCAAAATGGCTACATTTGGACCCACGTAGTACTCTGGAGACGCTTGTAAAACCGCGGGCAACCACTAGTATGATCACATGTGTATAATGTGGTTAAAAACTTACCGTGGTTTGAAGCAACCGATGCCACGCTTCTCCAATTCCCAAACCTTCGGCAAGAAGTTCGCAAATTACAAAACACGAAGATTAAACTTACCCTCGCAATCTTAAAACTATTTCTCAGTTCCTGAATAAATTTAAAAAAGTTCATTGGTTCTAGATTTTTCGCTACAAAATCTGGATCTCGATGTTTTACAATTCAAATATAATTCGAAACTTTAAATAAACTGTGTTTTTGTGTGAATTTTAAACAGTACAGTGGGTCGGTGATTTATTGTAGTACTACAGTTTTGCGGGTAGTTTTAAATTGTATTAGTAGTTTGGAATGTCGAACGCTGTGAAACAAAGAAAGATAGAGTAGGAATATTGATGAGGTGTTTTTCAAAGGTGGTTCAATTTTAGTACGAGTTGTGGTTGAAATATTTTATTTCTTTTTAGACACTTCTTTAAAATACCATTAAAATGTGTTTAGTTTACTGTTATTCATAAGACAATCTTCATTATTTTATCGATTATGTAATACGACGAATACTATTCTAATACCCCATATCATGGCATATAAGAATCCCAAAGCACAAAATGTTTGTAAAATTATGTTATTTCATTTCAAACCCACCTTTAACTACTAACCAAAACAAACACGACCAAAAATACCCAAATAATTTCATGATTCCCGACTCAAAACACACCAAGATACTTTGTTTGTAAAAATTGCAGCAATTCCCCTTTATGAGGAAAAAGTGATCCGCGGCTAAGAACAACCGTTTCCTTGGGTGTGGCGGTCGTTACTCAACTGTAGGTACATACAATATATTATCATGTCTGTTTGGGATTCCCCTTAATATATGGCGTCGGCTGATTGTTTTGGATTTTATCCGGGTAGGCCCGTGGTTTAGGCGGGCCTTGCTAAAGATATTTGAAGATTTTCGTTAATGGATTGGATTTGATGGTCTTATCGTCAGGCGGATTTGACAAAACTCTGACACTAGGGCTTGTGAGGTGATTAAACTTGCAGCTCACTCGATAAGAAGAAGATGGTCTTATTTTGAATTCTGTGAGATTTAAAGGCAATAGCTATATAAAACCATATATATATAAGAGCAATTTTGAATGCTTAAATAGCATTTAACTTTTTAGAAAAATAATACCTACTTTCAGGTTTTTTGACGAGACCAGTGTGGATGAGAGTTAAGCTTAAGGGGTACATTCCGTGATAAATAAATCTTAATATGTATATCGCATCAGAATCTGAAAAACAAAAGGAAAATCCAAAAAGTTTACTCAATCTAATAGAAAAAATATCATGACTACGCTTGCTGAATTCGATAGATCAAATTCTTCTCGAATGGTCTTTTTCCATACAAAATATCCTTTTACAATATTAACTAAAAATAAAACCTTCCACAATCGTTTACGCGGGCCTAATTAAAATTTTACATTCAATTCATTAAACGTTGTCACCGACAGCAACTAAATTATTCAACGCAAAATATAGGATCGATGCCTCCGGCCTACACGATACATTTTGTCATAGGTTCCTGTTTTATCCATATACACTGGGTATATATTTTAATGCATATATAATTTTCAGAAATCTACAATTGTACATTGTATATAAAAGCCTCGGGCATGTGTTTTGTTATTTGTATTTTGTATTTAATTTTACTTTGTGACATTACTGAGAATTTTAAATTACTGACTGTATACAGTAGTTTCAATCAGATAAGCGAAAGCTAGTCATCTATATACCTACCGTTATAATTACTTTGCCTTTTTTATTAATTTAATTGCTAGATAAACAGTACCTACATACTTGTACTTCTTTCAGGATGTAGCTGAAACTGTGAAAATTGGCCTGTGTACTGTAACATTACTCAACCATCTTCTTTTCCTCGTCATACTCAAAGATGCTCTATAAAAAAACAAAATAATCAAATTACACAGTTCATTTGTTTCCAAAAAAATCTGCTACCTTTCCTCATTTATCAATGTACTCCCAAGCTTATTCACTGTTCCTGATATTTTATCGTCAGTGTAATCGACGTAAACAATTAACAAACACTTTTCTAGTGTCGGTAGAGTGTAAACCAAGATTAATCGTTCGTCAAACCATCCGTCTTGTGGCGTCAAAACGCAGCGTGTCGTAGAAATAAGGCTGTCTTCAAGAGTGCGATTCTAAGCGACTTTTTTGGGGTTGTCTGGTTTTTAATACTGTTTTACTTAAGTTATTTTTTTCTGAAGGTCTGTGTTTCTTTTCAGCACATAGTTAAGAAGAGAAACTTTGTTGGTTTGTTAGTAAAACTGTTTTTTTTATATTTTATTTCATAAACTCGATTTTCTTTTATTTTATTTCAGTAAATGGCAGAGCTAATGCAAATTACTGCCCTATTTTGTTCACAAAAATTAATGGGTACTTGATATCGAAAGTCGCAAGCTTGTGGCCGCCATTTTCGTAAATAAACGATATGATCAGTAGGGTGGAGTGAATTTTATTTTTTCTAAAATATTGAAGTTCCTGTATTATAAATCGATTACCTATAGTTCAAGAAGTATCAGTGTAAAATTTCAGTTGAATCAAGAAATGTTTTGAGGTGGCGCATTAAGGTTGAAGTTATGAAAAAAGGATCTTGAAAAAAATTTTTATTTTAGAAAAATTTTAAACATAAATTTGCTAAATATTTTACTTAAATATTGCTGAAATAGTAAATTAACTAAAAACTATGAAAATATGATATTTCACAGTCAATATTTAATCAACTTTAAAGACATAAAATCAACTTATCTCTCATCATCTATTAATCAATATTAATGAAACTTAAACAAAAAACAATCAATTTACTTGCTATTGTTATACTTTAATAAAGATAAAAACAAACTAAAAATTACAAATTTAACACATTTTTTTTTTATTCCGAGGAACAAAATTCGTAACTTCTATCGCAGTGCGCCACCTGAAAACATTGACGTAGACCACTAATTTTTTGCATGAGTAAAGCTTTCCTATAGGATCAACGATTTATAGTACAGGAGCTTTAAATTTTTGACTTTATTTTTTTTCGCTCCACCCTAATGATCAGCTCAGTTCACGTGATTTGCACATTTTGTGACGCGATCGCGACGTCATAAGGAAACGAGTGGCGTAACAGTGAATTTTACGATGTATTACACAAAATATTTCTACCGTAAAACCCTTGTTCTCTGCTCGTATCTATAAAGTTGCAGGGCATGAATATTATATGACAGTAGCAACAGTGTAGGAATTTAATAACAATATTTGGTCAGCTGTTGTGACCAACAGGGACTGTCATGAGACCAAGAAAGTGAAATAGACCTGTAAGACACTGGTAGCTGCATCCAATCAAACTGGAAGCCGACCCGAACATATTTGAGAAAAGGCTAGGCAGATGAATTTAAATAAGATGTAATACATAAACACATATTTCAGATAACCGACCGTGGTCACGGGTAGACTCACGGTCGGTGCAATTCGCCCGACACGTCGCGTCGGGAGAAAAGAAGTATCGTAAACCTTTACAATACAAAGTTACTGTTTTATTTATTTTTTTCTTAAACATGTCAACATATTTTGCAGCGGCACGGAAAAGCTTCCTAAACCCAGTCAACGCCGATATCTTTGACAAAGATAACGGCTAATCGCAACATTAACAATGATTTAATGTCAACACGTACATGTATGGTCTCCAGGGTTTCCTCGTCCTACGCATTACGTGGTTTTATTTGCGCAAAAATTCTGAAATTCTTATTTTGATGTTACGCAATGTAAGCATTAGGTGTGATCATTATTTTTTGCCGTGGTTATTATTTTGCATGTACAATATCATTACTGTTCATTCCAAAAAAATAAATAGTCGGTTATTGGCCTTCAGCATTGTATATAGGTAGAATTGTATGAAGTGAGAATATTGAAAGATAAATTGAATTGAAGAATAAATGAAACTACTACCTCTATACTAGTAGGTATGGTAAATCATTCTCATCATCTACCTGCCTAGATTTTTTCTTCCAGTCTAACCAGTTGCAGCCGAGAACCAGTGTTTTACATGGAGCGACTGCCTATCTGACCTCCACAACCCTGTTACCCGGGCAATCTGATAACCCCCGGTAAATCATATTTAAGTTTACAGTTTTGTGGTTCATACCAAGCCCAAATGACAATTACTTTTTAAGAAAACTGAGGTCAAAATCTGACGCAAAAAGACCAACATCATTCAAGCACATAATTGCAATATCACACTTAATAAATAAAAGAATAGGTGCTATTTGTATTAGTGACACATATCTGGGGCAGTGCGCCACAATTTCCTGCAAGGCCCCTAATATTGTGTTGGACGATTTGTTTAATGTTGGTGAAAAACGTTTGGCGTTTGTCATCGAGGGTGTTATTTTTGGGGAAAAGAGTGGGAATAATACTGAGTCCAAATGTTATATAAAATAAGTGAAGCAAGATGTGTTTTCTTTTGTTTTTGGAAGTTACATAGTAGTATGTAGTTGTATTCAATTTTATTGGAGGTCGATTGGCAGTAAATAATGGTGATCGTCGGACTTGGTATTCTTAATACTTCTCTAATTTGTTTTTACTATTTTTAAAATCCACGTCATAAATTGTACATGTAAATCAGTACCTATTTAAGGTAGAAAAAATCATGACAGCTCCCAGTACAGTCAAAGGATATGTGGCCGTACAAAAAGTTTTGTCAATTATTTTGCTCTTAACAGATCTTGACGTTTACAAAACGACTGTACAAAAAAAAAAATGTGCTAAAATTCTCACCTAAAACACTAACTCCAATACCACCACACTCAATTACATCAAACGAGATCCGACAAAGATAATTCCGCAAAGGTTTTACTCACAAACGCTGGCAAATACCAACCACTGACGCTATAGCGTCCCAAGGGCCCTTCGCTATTACCAACAGCATTCAGATTAGATTTATAAACGCCAGTGAAAACGACGTATGAAATGCTAGCAAAATATGGCCTTTGACGCTGTTTACCAAAGTGTTTGGCTATGGAAATGGGTCAAAATATTTTTTTTTATACCGCACTTTCTTTCTTTGAAACGTGAGAAAACTAGAATTGAGGATATTTTAGTGGAGGTGAAAAAGGGCTTAGGTTTGTCACATTAAGAAATACATAAAAGCTTACATATTCCATTATACTAAGCCTTTGATACATTGCAGCTTTGGCAACATATTTTTCGATTCATGCAAACTTTAATATGGCAAAAATATTCACAAGTGTCAAGAATGTTAAACTATGCCACTGCTTATTTAAAAGTACAGACGACAGCACATCAAGTTACCACAGTCTGTCAAATTTCTGCAATAGATTTTCAACCTTATCACAATAGTGGAAGGCTAATGTTCGATTGGTAAAATTTGACAGATTCGTATACGTTGACCTGCTGTCGTCTGTACTGTCTAGAATGTATGACTAAACTAGGAAAATGTTCCATAATATAGCAGCGATTAAAAATTGTTATTGCATTCTTTTTTTATAGCTTGCCTCGTCTTAAAGATCTGACTAGACTGACTGACTGATCTTACTGACTACCACTAAAATATAGCAAAGCCTGCAAAATATAGCAAACGGTGATAAAGTATCTCACAAGTAAAAACATTAAGTGTTTTGATCTTTTCAGGTTGTCGAGTTCACAAGAACCAATCGAAGGAAATCTTCAAATGGTCCTTGTGAGTGCTGTTGAAATCAAAGGCGATGGGATCTCGATTGTACGAGCACTCCCCAACGAAGACTACAATATTTTCATTCGATTCTTCAGGTACGTACACTGTACACATGTTGTTTTGTTACTGCTAAGTGCATTTGATGGAGGAAAACTGTTAGGATTGATTAAAAATAAGATTAGTATAATAAGTATTTGTTTTTATTTATTTTTTCTTCCAAACAATGTATGTAGGTATCGGAGAAGTTTTAAAAACCGCATCTAAATTTGTTCATTGTTTAAGAGTTACAGTGCTGCAGACAAACATTCCCATGTCCGGCAAGCCTTTCTTGTTAAAAGCTACAATGTCTTCAAGACTGAAGTTAATAATTATTAATAGTAGCGCACAAAAAAGAGTTGTAACTTACAACTCTTACAACAGCTTACAACTTGTAAGCTACATAGTTGATCGACAAAACAATACATATGATATTATTCCCAAATCAACAACACACATTTTATCCTTTCCCTCAAGTAGTTCGAATATAAACACTAAAACCTTACGCTCGATAGTTCTTTCAACATTTAAGTGTCGTCGTAAAGCGCAGCTGACTTTTTATAGCGCGGGTTGATAACTTTATTTAGTTTCTTTGCTTTAGTTTAAATTGAAACATTTCACTGCACAATAGTTGGTAATAAAGTATAATATCTTGGTTCTTTTGTATTTCTTTTGTATTTGTTAAATTAGGGTTGCATGCAGCATGAAATTCTTACATTAATTCGCTGGTTGAAAAGTATATTTTAACCAGCTTCTGCCGACAATTTCACCCGCGTTTTGTGGGATTTTTTTCACACTTAAATGGTAATCTATACTTATAAAGCTGAAGAGTTTGTTTGTTTGAACGCGCTAATCTCAGGAACTACTGGTCCGATTTTAAAAATTCTTTCAGTGTTAGATAGCCCATTTATCGAGGAAGGCTATAAGCTACTTTTTATCCAGGTGCTCGCAGTAGTTCCCACGGGAAAGTGGGTGAAACCGCTGGCAGAAGCTAATCTTTTATAAATGGGTTATATAACAATGAAGGAATATTCCAATCGGACCAGTGATTTGTAAGATTACCGCACTCAAGTAAACAAACTCAGCTTAATATTAGTATAGATGATATGGATAGTAAGAGTTCATCCTTATATAAATGAAGGGATAAACACAAACTAAGAGTAATATCAGACGGAGATTAAGAAGTAAAAAATGACGCGCTGCGACGAGATGCGATGTATCAGGATTATTTGTGTGACATACGGGTCTGCAGTTTGAAAAACATGTTTGTAGTAATGCTCTTATAATGCACGAATATAATTTTCTTCTGGCTAATGCCATAATTGTACATTTCATAATTAATCAATATGTCGTTATATGCCCAAAAAAAAACAATCTATGCACCCGAATTTCCCTATGCACTATGCATGGGGAAACCCATCCAAGTGATTTTAAAATAAAATATTTTTTTTTTTAATGCAGAGCTATTTCTATGTGCCCTTTAAGTTTTGGGACTTATAAAGGAGTACAAAAAAAGCTACGTTTAGTAAGCCATTTTTATCAGCAGTGTTAATAATTTGCGGAGGGAGATCAACAAGGAAGAAACACTTTTCAGTAAGGCAATAAGTGCAAGAAATTAACACTTTTTATTAAATATCAGTGGATTATGTGAGACTTTTTTTATGATTTATTTCATTTCATACACAAACATACGAATTATTTTCGTTTTCCCGAGGTTTCATCTGCATGATGAAGGAATAAACCCGTATCTATTTCGTCTGAAGTTTTATCCAACTCGGTACGTATACCTAGGTACATAATTGAGTATAGATTACTATCTAAATATACTAAAAAGTGACGTCATCGCATTTTTTTTATACTTGTCTAACTAGATACCAATATAGAGGTAAATGCCCTTTCAATTACTTGAACTGAATCTTCGATGTTCAAACAGAGAAAGCGCCTATCAGTTTATGTTATCCTGGTACATAATAAAGATAGATCGGCCGTTGTACAAGTAAAGTTAGGCTCAATTACTTTGTTTGGGAGACGGCTAGTCTTGGTATATTGAATGTTAGTGATTTCTTAGACCTATGCTGCTTGGTATCGTAATTCTTTTTATTTTACTGTCCGTCGAGCATTCAACCCAAATCACTAAACCGATTTAAATGAAACTTGGTACACAGACTCAGAAAATACGAATGTGATTCTCCCGGAACGTGAGTAAAACTGACGGAAACTGCTAGTTAGTAATATGTATGTAAATGTAAAGTAATTTCAACTAGACAAACTCTAAAATAAATAGAAAACCCAATGAACTCGTTTAAATACAACTCAAACTCAACTTTCCATTGAATCCACCATTCATTCACGGTTTCATTTCAACTCAGCATTTTTATTACGGACGCATTCCCAAATCCCGGACGCTTTCAAAGTCGGACGAACTCGGACGGGTAAATCCGGACAGATGGCAAGCCCGACTTTAGAGTCCGGGGTGATTTCGAGAGCACATGTGATTTAGTTGGTGTGAATTTCGCAGAAGGATTTATGCTGGAGCAATTACTGTGACGTTATTTAGATATGGTTCTATCTGTGGGGCTGTCTTCTATGTACTTGAGGGAAGTATATCATGTAATACATATATGGTGCTGCTCATCGGTTCTGTTGATGTTCAGAACATTTTCTTTCACCCCCTTTTTCACTCATCTGTAAATAAACAAAATTTTCTTTTAATTCAATTCATCAAAAGACTCTAAAGAACTGCTCTATAGTCAAAATCTTAGCATACTTAACATAGCTTAAATATAAGCATAGTAATTATTCATTAATGTATTCATCGATATACATTAATGTATACTTCAGATTAAACTGGAATAGGTAACATGAAATAGATGACAACATTCAGATCTGTAGGCATAAATCGATTTGCCTGCAACTACGCTCATGGTAATTCGTGTAGTTACGTTGCAAATATATTCACAATCGCAAATCAAATATTCTGGTGCAACATACATTAGTGCTTCGTAATGCTACTACTGTATATCTCCAAGANAGTTACTTTTTATCCGGGTGCTCGCAGTAGTTCCCACGGGAAAGTGGGTGAAACCGCTGGCAGAAGCTAATCTTTTATAAATGGGTTATATAACAATGAAGGAATATTCCAATCGGACCAGTGATTTGTAAGATTACCGCACTCAAGTAAACAAACTCAGCTTAATATTAGTATAGATGATATGGATAGTAAGAGTTCATCCTTATATAAATGAAGGGATAAACACAAACTAAGAGTAATATCAGACGGAGATTAAGAAGTAAAAAATGACGCGCTGCGACGAGATGCGATGTATCAGGATTATTTGTGTGACATACGGGTCTGCAGTTTGAAAAACATGTTTGTAGTAATGCTCTTATAATGCACGAATATAATTTTCTTCTGGCTAATGCCATAATTGTACATTTCATAATTAATCAATATGTCGTTATATGCCCAAAAAAAAACAATCTATGCACCCGAATTTCCCTATGCACTATGCATGGGGAAACCCATCCAAGTGATTTTAAAATAAAATATTTTTTTTTTTAATGCAGAGCTATTTCTATGTGCCCTTTAAGTTTTGGGACTTATAAAGGAGTACAAAAAAAGCTACGTTTAGTAAGCCATTTTTATCAGCAGTGTTAATAATTTGCGGAGGGAGATCAACAAGGAAGAAACACTTTTCAGTAAGGCAATAAGTGCAAGAAATTAACACTTTTTATTAAATATCAGTGGATTATGTGAGACTTTTTTTATGATTTATTTCATTTCATACACAAACATACGAATTATTTTCGTTTTCCCGAGGTTTCATCTGCATGATGAAGGAATAAACCCGTATCTATTTCGTCTGAAGTTTTATCCAACTCGGTACGTATACCTAGGTACATAATTGAGTATAGATTACTATCTAAATATACTAAAAAGTGACGTCATCGCATTTTTTTTATACTTGTCTAACTAGATACCAATATAGAGGTAAATGCCCTTTCAATTACTTGAACTGAATCTTCGATGTTCAAACAGAGAAAGCGCCTATCAGTTTATGTTATCCTGGTACATAATAAAGATAGATCGGCCGTTGTACAAGTAAAGTTAGGCTCAATTACTTTGTTTGGGAGACGGCTAGTCTTGGTATATTGAATGTTAGTGATTTCTTAGACCTATGCTGCTTGGTATCGTAATTCTTTTTATTTTACTGTCCGTCGAGCATTCAACCCAAATCACTAAACCGATTTAAATGAAACTTGGTACACAGACTCAGAAAATACGAATGTGATTCTCCCGGAACGTGAGTAAAACTGACGGAAACTGCTAGTTAGTAATATGTATGTAAATGTAAAGTAATTTCAACTAGACAAACTCTAAAATAAATAGAAAACCCAATGAACTCGTTTAAATACAACTCAAACTCAACTTTCCATTGAATCCACCATTCATTCACGGTTTCATTTCAACTCAGCATTTTTATTACGGACGCATTCCCAAATCCCGGACGCTTTCAAAGTCGGACGAACTCGGACGGGTAAATCCGGACAGATGGCAAGCCCGACTTTAGAGTCCGGGGTGATTTCGAGAGCACATGTGATTTAGTTGGTGTGAATTTCGCAGAAGGATTTATGCTGGAGCAATTACTGTGACGTTATTTAGATATGGTTCTATCTGTGGGGCTGTCTTCTATGTACTTGAGGGAAGTATATCATGTAATACATATATGGTGCTGCTCATCGGTTCTGTTGATGTTCAGAACATTTTCTTTCACCCCCTTTTTCACTCATCTGTAAATAAACAAAATTTTCTTTTAATTCAATTCATCAAAAGACTCTAAAGAACTGCTCTATAGTCAAAATCTTAGCATACTTAACATAGCTTAAATATAAGCATAGTAATTATTCATTAATGTATTCATCGATATACATTAATGTATACTTCAGATTAAACTGGAATAGGTAACATGAAATAGATGACAACATTCAGATCTGTAGGCATAAATCGATTTGCCTGCAACTACGCTCATGGTAATTCGTGTAGTTACGTTGCAAATATATTCACAATCGCAAATCAAATATTCTGGTGCAACATACATTAGTGCTTCGTAATGCTACTACTGTATATCTCCAAGATAATATAAAGTGATCAGAATAAACGTCGTGAGTCAATGAAAAATCTTTTGAAGTGGTTCTGGAGATTGGTAATTTGGTGGGACAGTGGGACCGATCATTTCGGTTGTTTGAGAACCCCCGTACACTGCAGACTAAACTGTCGGCCGATAGTTGGTGTGATTATTGGCAGGTAGTTTACTTTAAAGATAATCTTGAATTCAATCAAATATTTTATTCAGTCTGATACAGTCCGAATAGCCGATAGTTAATGTGTGTACTACCATTCATCATCTTCATTCTGATTTTTACTGACTAAAACACCACCTTTGTTCGTTCTGTAGTCTTTTCTGTTCCAGGGTCGTGTCAAATCTTTCGAACAATTCCGTAGGCCCGGTAAGTGGTACAAAACTATGCCAAATTGTTTTTTACTACTAACCCCCTTAAGGCTATACACTCTTGTTGTTCCTATCCTGTCCTCAAGTTATTGGTCTACCTCTGCCTCTCCATCGATCCACATTCATGCTTAGCACATTTTTTCCTCTTCAAGGATGTACATACAAAGTTCAAGCTACTATGACAAAGGCCTTTAGTACCACAACTCTAACGCCAAATACCCTTAGTAAACTCAGCTAATCCAGTGCTCAAGTGACCACATTAGAGACATAAAGCAGAACTGGAAACGGTATAAATCCAAAACAGCCACCGTATTTTATGGCCACTTTCGTTTTGTGTAGCGCAAGTTATAAGCGGATAAGTTTAACATAATATAGTAACACTAGCTGTTTCGCCCGCGTTCCGAATAGTTCCGAGGCCTTTATTTTTCTTGTAATTGGGTAGAAAGTAGGTGTATGTACTTTGTGAGACTCTAAACTACATGTGTATTACTGTTCATATAAATTGCTACAGTAGTTTTGGCGTAAAAGCGAGTCGTTTTTAGTAAGATTTATTAAAAACTGTGCTGAAACTTAAACTTTGCCACAAAATGCTTCGGAATTCTCAAATTATAATTATTGTCAGCGGTTATTGAGCTGTCGTGCGCTGGCAACGAAAAAAGTCTATACTATCCAATAAACAACGAAGATATGTTTTTTTCTTTTACTTCTTCTATTTTCATTTGACAACTTAAGGCATCCTAATAACATATTTTGGAGAAATTGCTACTCATTTTAAGTGTATGTCTTTTTACCAAATATAATAAAGACCAATAATCGCTTAAGCTTATAACTTGCATCAACTTTCAATTACAACGCTATGTACGAAATGCATTACATATTTTATTTTGGAGTGTGGCAGCCCTATAGATAAGCGGTGTTGTTAAAACCCCGACGATTTGCTGCATTTTAGTTAATTGAAATGTCTACTTTTTATTTTACTATGTTTTACTATACAGTGTAGTGGTAATTTTTGTTATGTTGTCAGTTTTTTACATAGGTCTGTTATGTTTTAAGAGAGTGTAGTCAGAGTCTTAATGACATGGTAGACGTTATATCAGTATTGAGAATGTATCCGAATTCAATAGGTCATTTTAGAGCTTAAATGGTCTTATTTCAGGAAGACCCGACTTTTAAGTGAAGTAACATCTAATTGATATATAAGTCTTTTGAATTATATTAGTACAATTCGACATTTTACAAAACAAAAAAAAAAATCCATTTTTTTACCGAGGCTAAATTCATTTACGTCTTTTATAAATCAAACAAATACAATTTGTTTTATTATTTTCCTCAACACTCCGGAGCTTTAGACATGTGAAGCACTGAGTGATTCTAATGACAACTGTCTTAACACAAACTCCGTGTCACATATCACTTCGCATAAAATCCAATATGACGGATTTAAAGTACAGACAGCATATCAAGTTACCACAATCTGTCAAATTTCTGCACTCGATTTTTAACCTTATCACAATGGAGGAAGGTTAATACTTGACTGGCAAAATTTGACAGATTCGTTTACGTTGACCTGCTGTCGTCAGTACAATTCGGCATGGGACATACTGTTTCAATATTTTATCATACACGTCAAGGGTTTGAAAGAAATTAAAAAGGACAACTGGTTATGGTTTTTGAAAATTTCCCTTGAGATATAAAACAGTCGCTGCTGTATAAGAAATTGAATAAAATATTACCTACCATGGTTTTTATTTAAGTATGGAAATTGAGGAAGAAATATTTGTGTTGAAAGGTGAATTCTTCGGTGTTTTGATGGGAAAATTAGACTCAATATTATTTTTAGCGTTGTGTTTTTCTTTCTATTCTGAAAAAAGTCTAAAGTATGAAATCCAAAAATGAGTCCATAAAGTTCATTTTGAAAAAGTCATATTAGACTTACTATTTCAAAGATCCTGTATAATCTTAGTTACGATACAAATAGCCCTAAGTCCTAGACTACCACAACATCCTATTAAAACAGTGTTGACAAATATACTAATTTCGTTCACAAGAGATACAAATCTTTCATATTATGTACTTCTACGTACATTTGTCTCAGTGTCAAACATACGCAAACACCCTTCTCAAGAAAGGGACGTAGATACTTCATCATCATTACATTTGGAGACATCTGAGCTAGAACAGGGCTTAAGAAATGACGACCTAAGCACCCATAATTTGTAAGATAAGTTCAGACGCTTCAAACCATCTTATACTCAGCCTAAAATGCTGTAATTTTGTAGAAGTACTTACATAATTTCCAGCATCTTTAGCAGTCGTTAGAAGCCAGAAAGTCTGACAACCTTCTTACCAAGGGGTATTAGGTTATCAGAGCATCTAGGTTCAGGAGCTCAGATAGGCGGTCGCTCTATGTAAAACACTGGTAATAAGCTGCATAGGGTAACACTGGAAGCCGACCCCAACATAGTAAATGCTAGGCACATGATGATCTCCATAATTTTTGGTAGTCGCACTGGCTACAAAGAGGCAAGTTAAAGTTCAATATAAGGCAAACCAATACTTGACAAAATGTACGACCAAAAAATCTCAAGGTCGTATCTCCAAAAAAACTAAACTAACACTCATAAAGACATAACGTCATAAACTACGTTTTTATGTACACAAACGTGACCCGGCATTGTTTACGAGCACGCACGGTTATAAATAACGCCAATGAATCTAGAATGTCTTTCTCGATAAAGTCTTGTAGTATTTTGTGGGGTGGTTGTTATGAGACTGGATTTTTAACGCGGTTTTTCTTGCATTTTATAAAATCGCATCAATCTTCAAGGTCCCATTCTCTCTAGTATTCAGTCCATTCATTCCTACTAGTATTATAAATGCGAAAGTAAATCTGTCTGTTACGCTTTCACGCCTAAATCAGTGAGCTGATTTTGATGAATATCTCTTCATCCGCGTACGGGAAATAGTTCCCTCGGTAGTGGGCGAAGACGCTGGCAGAAACTACATAGTACAAAATAATGTAACCTTCAAGTTTGCATTTCACGTAAAAAATATACTCTATGTTTCTCCCTATCCTTAAATCCTTACCAAAATTAATCTTAATTGGTTTTATTCATATTTCTATAAAAGCATATCATATAGACAGATAACAGTAACTTTCGAGTAAAACTACATAAAACTATTTTGATTCCGTGGAACAAATATTAATGTGAATTCGTTGAAAAATGTTGACTTCCCAAAACTAATTTTAGTAGTAATTTCTCATAGTATAAATCTGTTAGTCCGTACGTCGATTGTAGAAAATGTCATGTGAAACTTTATGTTACGTACAGTAGTGGTAACTTTTGTGACTGTCATTACTTGCTTCTGAAAACATTCTATCCACAGTATCGAAATTGGTGCCTCGAAGTTAATCCTTACTAATATTACAATGCGAAAATAACTCTGTCTGTCTGTCTGTTACGCTTTCACCCCTAAACCAGAGAGCCGATTTTGATGAAATTTGGTACAGAGATAGAATAGGCCCTGAGGAACAATATAGGCTAGGCACTTTTTATTTATGGGTACGGGAAATAGTTCCCTCGGGAAGCGGGCGAAGTCGCTGGCAGAAGCTAGTTTAAAATAAAAATATTGTTTTTGACAGGATTGTTCGAAAGAGTTATCGCGGCTCTGGTAAACAAGGCTCCTGAAGGAACATGATGGATTTTATCACCAGACTGACTGTAGTCTTAGTGACTTGAAATTTCTCGAAATACACTCAGAAAGGATGCTGAGAACGCTACAAATGTCACGCCGTTTTCAGAACGGCAGACTTATTTGATGTTGGTCCCATGCAGCTTAAAATGCTAATTTCACAACTTTATATAAAACTTAAATAAGTTTACAAATGTTGTTATTTGTTTACTATTATGGCGAATATATTTATAACAGCAAAAAGCACGTAAAGTCGTGAACACTGAAATCTATGCGGTTAGCGAGTTCAGTCGCTGGAAACGATAATTCATTTCGATAAACCACTGTTTATACAACTATTTTATTCTTTGTGAAATGTTAACTAGCGGAAAGTGCCAGAGTTATTTTAATTGAAAAGTTTGCTGTTTTATACGCCCGTACATTAAAAGTAAATTATTACTATTATTGGCACCATTTGGGGTAATCTCACTATTTATGGCTATCGATGGTGGATGGTGGAGAGTTCGTGGCTAAGTCAGAGCTGCGCGGATCGATTGATCATAAGGTTAAGCAACGCTTGGCGCGGTCGGCCCGTGGATGGGTGACCATCTTGTCATTACTAGTTCTTCCGTGTTTCGG
>NWSH02000519.1:15532851-15543077 GCA_002382865.2 Heliothis virescens | reverse complement strand
TGGGTAACTGGGTTGTGGAGGTCAGACAGGCAGTCGCTCCATGTAAAGCACTGGTTCTCAGCTGCATTCGGTTAGACTGGAAGCCGACCCCAACACAGTTGGGAAAAGGCTAGGCAGATGATGATGGTGGAGTACCTTTCCTATAAGTAACTGAAAAGGTTTGAGTTGGTGATTTATGATATTTATTTTTGTCTTGGCAATTCTAGGCCCTTAGAGCACCCTAGCACTTGCTCACCGCACACTTATGACACGAACTGCGTAAATGCATTTTCACTTTCATTTGCCCGAAACATCCACTTAAGGTCTTGCACCCATTGCCAGGTACACGAGTAATACAAACAGAACTTTATCACAAGACAATAAAGTCGAAATTCCAACTGTGACATGGTTAGTGCTAGCAATAATGTGATTCTATTAAACGGTCAAACTGAGGTAGTGAAGCGGCCATCCATTCGACATGCCAGAATTAGGCCTTTGTATTCAACTGGTTTACTGGGTTAATGGACTACCAGTGTTTAGTTAAGCTCTGTAATTATTTGTTGAATGAATAGTAACTACATAGCCCTAAAAATAGATCGTGTAAATCTATACTAATCTGTTCTAATATAATAAAGAGGTTTCTTTTCTTGCTTCTTTGTTTGTTTATACCCTCAAGGCTCCGAAAGTATTGAAACGATTTGAAAAATTGTTACACTGTTGGAAAGCTGCACTATTCCCGAGAAGCACAGGCTATATTTTATTCGAATACGGAAAAACCAACGACTCTGGTATAACTGCGGAAAAAAACTATTAATAAGTGTTTTAAGTTTTTTTTATGTGATAATTAAGAAAATTTCACCAATATGGGTTATCGAGTCAAGAGCAAAAATGTATTATTTTTTAATGGCTTCGAAAAAATTACACAACAGTAAACTCGATACTACGTTTATACCAATCACTTACAATTTTAAGCAAAATACTTGCAAATAAAATCTTGATTATTTATTAATAATTTTAACTTCAATTTAACAATACTGAAAACTGCAGCTAAACAATGCTTTTACTTGCAGTTAACGGCCAATAAACTTTACGGTTAACGCCGACGGTTAAATTTAACTGCACTTGAGCGTAACAACAATAGTTCTCGTCATAAGTAAGCTCTGGGAGTTTACTGGTGAATTTCGTATCTTGACTAGCGATGTTTCGTAGTTTTACCTACATTTTGCGATAAAATTGAAATATATGAATAGGATAGGCAGACTATGATTAGAAAGAATAACTGTGTCGCTTGGATATCTGTCTGTCAGTCCCATTGAATCTTTCCCAAAATATGATCTAATTCAAAAAGTTTATTTCTCTCCATCTAGCTATCCATACTTTAATACTAATTTATTTGAAAGTTTCAGTTATTGTGGTGTTACGATGAAGAAGTCACGATCGCTAAATGTTAGCTCAGTATTTTTGCTACTCTACAAGTAAAACTCACGCGGACAACGTCGCGGGAGCCAGCTAGTCAATACTAATAAAATAAACAAGAAACATTTTTTGTTTATTTGTACCCTAAAAGCTCCGAAACTACTGAACCCATTTGAAATTTTTTACCGTATTTTGTCCGGGTAAGGGAAAAAGTTCTCGGGACGCAAGTGAAAACGCGAGGAACAGCTAGTATATGATACACAAAGAATAAGCTCTATCTATAGGCAACTTAAAAGCAGATAATTTTAAAGTACATTTTTATCCACTATCTAGTTTTACTAGGTATGCGATAAGCCATTTTATTGGTACTTTAGCTAACTTTAGTCTTTTCAGCGCCTTTAATGCCTACATAGTTGGGACTTTGTCACTGATAATGTGACTTGTCTTAGGCTCTTAACTAAGTTAGCCTGCTCTGAACATATTAGATTTTCTTCAACGATTTGACCTGAATTTTCTTTACAAAAATTTTCAAAATAGGTGTAGACGCCAAAACGTTAACCTATCTCAATGTGTCTAATTTCTTCAATAGATTTTCAACCTTATCACAATATTGGAAGGTTAATGTTCGATTAGTAAAATTTGACAGATTCGGGTAGGTTGACCTGCTGGCTTCTGTGGTTTAGTATATTTCATTTATTAGTTGGTTAATACGATTAGGTTATTTTTAGTGAAACCTCTGGCAGAAACTAGTATTAAATAAACGAATTGCCACTTGATATTAGAATAGTATTAGACTAATACAGTCTTCTCTGAGCGTAGAAAATTAATGCTTTACCATTTCCAATAATTTAACTAAAAATACCAATAAATTGTTACTTTCTAACAATCTCATTAAAATTAAAATACTTGAAAACTTTTGGCCATAAAATATTTAATTGCTGTTATAATAGTTCTTTCATTACTTAAGAGAGAGTAGTTAAATATTTTTAATTACTTTGAAGCCCTTAGCCTAGTTAAAACTTTTTTGTTATTATTATTTTATAATCTTATCATTTGTATAAAAATTGGTTATTCTTTTCTCAAAAAATCTATTTAAATAAAGTACCAATAACAATAAGATGCCAAAAAACTTTGTTACTTTTTTATTTTTAATACCTGTAATGTGCTGAAAGCGTTACCATTATAATTATACTAGCTTCTGCCAGCGGTTTCACCCGCGTCCTGTGGTTACTACTCGGCGCACTCGTATAAAAAGCCGCAGCCTTCCTCGATAAATGGGCTATCTAATACCGAAATAATTTTCCAAATCGGACCAGTAGTTCCTGAGATTAGCGCGTTCAAACAAAAAAACAATCAAACTCTTCAGCTTTATAATATTAGTATAGATGTACAGGGTACTACAACAAGGGTGAATCTCTATAAAATATAAACTTTACATTATATCATTATCCTCAACAATAGCTTTTTCAAAAATATGTATAGTATAGTATATTTTAACTTTTTTATATATTAAAAAAAAAACTATTTGTTCACCCCAATACATTTCAAGCCGCAAGTGGATGAAATTGCTCTTTATAAAGCTGCAATTAACTAAACATAATAAAATGACATGACAGTGTCCTGTGATTGGCAATGTTTTTGGCTTTGATATACAGGCTGTTCTAAAAACCCCGTCTGACCGGTGAAGGAATTATTAGGTACCTACATGAGATTCCATAAAAATTTTCTCAGCTGCATACGAGTAAAAAAGAATTACCCCTCAAAAAAACGTAATAATATTTCATAAAATGACGAAAATCATATGGCAATACGGTTCAAGGGTCATCGTCTTCCGGGTAATGACTTCGTAAGGTCATGAACCCAAATAAATTTAAAATACAATAGTCGGCGGTGCCTTTGACTAGAGATTAGAGATGTACCTCTTTAAATATTATTTAAATTTCTAAATATCGATATCGATTGAACTCAAAAATATTTTGTGTCAAAGGTGTGATTGTCAAATTGATATTAATTTAACAGTGCCATTGCATTGTTAACTGCGGAAATCAATATTCTGTTTATCTCTGGATTTGCTTACTNCCTCTTTAAATATTATTTAAATTTCTAAATATCGATATCGATTGAACTCAAAAATATTTTGTGTCAAAGGTGTGATTGTCAAATTGATATTAATTTAACAGTGCCATTGCATTGTTAACTGCGGAAATCAATATTTTGTTTATCTCTGGATTTGCTTACTTGTGATAGAATTTTGACATTAGCCCCATACAAGTAATGTCAAATTCCTATCTCTGGTAAGCAAATCCAGAGTTAGATAGGTTATTGGGAACGGCCGTTAATTTATAATCTTCGTCTGCCTTGTGATGGTAATTCATGTTTTACACTTTTTGGATAAGTTTATTTTTGCCGGGATTGTATTAATTTCACCAACTTCGTATCATAAGCCCAGTTCGTTATTATGTGTTATTACTCTATTACATGTAAATTATTCAAGTCACCATTCAACACAATTATGATACATGTCGATAATAAAATCGATAAATCGCAAAAAAGTGCGTCTCTAGTAAATTGGCTACTGATTTATGATACACGTGCCGCGGGCGGCGGCGCGCCTTTGAGACGCGCGGTGCGCCTTTGATAAGAGCCGCCAGCGCGCGGTGCGGGCTGTCGGCATATCCTCAAAGTTAAAAACACAATAACCGCCACACTAATAAATCAAATACCACAGAAATCGAAGTTGTCGCTTTTTTAAAATTTGCCTGGTTTGAGGGAAAATGTAGCACATTTGAGGCAAAAAATAGGTTTTTCAAAATTCATTATTATTGTTGCTATGATGAATCTTTAAAGTTTTGTATTTTATTTGGTGTCGTGATTGCCTAACCTAAATTACCCTTATGAGTCTGACGGGGTAATCATAACATATTGTATAATTTATTCTATTATTTTTCTCATTTTTTGTGAAACCATGAATAAAACCACTAAAGCGATTTACTTATAAGCATGTACGCTTATTCTCTTCAACTTGATGTGATTGACCAACACTGAAAAGTAATTTCCCGCTATCTCAAGGGCCCTTTCTCGGCAGTCGACGTAAAGGCAATGTACTCTTTATATTAGAAGAATAAGCTTGGAATAAAGAGGTAACTCGTGATTGAATGAGGTACATTTTTGACTAAATTTTTTTGTCTTAGAAATCATTACTATTGTGAGTCTCATGTCTTTTGGTTTTTGTAATTTTTATTTGAGCATATAATTAAATTATACTTATACTATGAAGCAAGTTTTAGATTTGTTATTTATTACGCTGCAATTGCTGAACTAATTTTGTAGACACTTCATCGTCATTAAGGCAAAATAATAAGACTACTTTTTGTCCAGGTGGGGAAAGTAGTTCTATGGATACGCTATTGGCTAGTATTGAATGTACCTATATTGGCCATTTTCCGTCATATTTTAGAAAAACCAGTCTCAAGTCCCTCTTGAGACACAAGGTTGTCTCCAGAAACAAAAGAAAATATTCTAAAGAAACTTAAAGCAATTACCAGCATGTAACGTAATAGTTATCAACCCTAACTAAGACAGGCCAATCTCAACAATGGCCTTATTATAGAAAAAAGTGGTCATGCTCTAAGCCCAGAACAAGGAACAAGTAATGAAAAATTTCCAAAGTAATTATCTCCAACAGAAGAGTAAGTATTAAAACATCTTTTTCACGACTTGATTGCAGAATTTTACAGTGTGAAAAATTAAATAAATTGCGCGAGGTAGAATTTTATTAAGCCTGCTTACTTTACCACAGAGGGTGTAAAACCGGCTAAGGCTGTTATGAAAACCCAAAAAGAAGAATATGAAAGGTGAATAATGTATTGAGTTTTAGATTAAAACTAAAAATATCTCTATACCTCTCTGGTTAAGGTTATAAAAGGGAAGTTTTTTTTGGGTCAAAAGTTGTTAGGTAATATTTTCAAAGTCAATATTTCGTAGTTTGTACCATTAGGTGCGTAAATAAACATTGATTGTCACTTGTTTTATTTCATGCTGAAGTATGTACAGTATTTTTTCAATATCTTTATTAAAATCATAAACTTAATGCTAATTCGCCTAAAACGCGATATAAAAAATACAACTGATGATTCAACAAAAAATATTTAAAACATTCGAAACGAACGAAAAGAGAATGCAATCAAGGATTACTCTGTCCCAAAAAATAACAAGAAAAACACCCACAAACGCCTAATTTGCTCACATCTACATAACAAAAGAAAATCCCCAAGCCATTTAAGAAACCATGTTAATCATAATTCCACACACATGTTTAACCATTCTGAGAATTAGAAATGAAAATACGCGAGCGTATACCTACGAACGTGCCCGCAACAATAACCGAATATAATTTGTTCCAGCGTTTATTCCGACAGGAAAATTTATGTGTTTACATTATTCATAACGATAAATAAGCTTACGTTTTGTAATATGAGTTCTGTTGTGCACGTTCGTCAAGCCGTTTCACTGTTGATTGCAATTTTGTTTAACGTTGCTTAGTTTGTGGTGACTTTGTTGAAGGAAATTGTGAATGTGGTAGGAAAAATATAAAGCTTTTTTCTCCGACTGCCCAGAGAGGTTACGCTCTTCATGTGTGTTATACACATTTGCACACATGCAAATGTATGCATGTTTTACTTTTTGTCACCTCAAAATGATTGAATGAATTACAAAATTCCTTTTCTGGTTCGTCTAAGTCTGAGATTATCCGCGGACGGATGGACACACAGACAAAAATGGCGAAACTATAAGGATTTCTAGTTAACTACATATTCCTAATAACGAATAATTAATTAATGACAAATCAAGTAAGCTAACAAATGAAAAGTATTTTTGAAGTGAAAACTTCTTTAGCGGCGCTGAGCACTTTTTGTATGGGTGAACGAAATGTGAAACCCGAAATCGTGAAACCCAAAATCGTGAAAACTGAAATTCTATAGAAATTCCGTAAGTACAGGTCGGTATTTTATGACGTTTCAAACATGTGAAATTTGACAATAGTATCAGGCTTAGTAATTATCATTTAAAATCATAGATGGAGTTTGGGTTTTTATTTTTATAAAATGAAATGGTGCCGGAGTATCATTAGGTTAGCATCCAGGCCACAGCAATAAACTCAAAATATATATTTGAATAATTTTAGCTCAACCAGAACCCTCAAAATCGAGGAAAAACATGTGAGAAAAAATGTGTTGCGCCATCTATAATTTTTCAAAGTCAAGTAATTAGTCAAGTATGAAAGTACGAGTATAGTTTTTATTCTTCAAAATCATAGATGGAGTCGTGCTTAAATTTTGATTATATTTAATCGTATTGGGGTATCTTTAGTTTACCTTCCAGTACAGTCATAGGGTCAAAAGGTTTTTTTGAGAAACTCTCAATATCGAGGGCAAGTGATGACAGTAAAAAGTAGTTGTGCTCTTTCTTCATTCCATAATCTCAAAAAAATATAAAAAACGCATAAAGTTAATGTTCATGTTTTCACTTCTGCCAGCACTCCCGGAGTGCAACCCGGTGTTTTTTTTTTCAACACGACGACGTGTCAAAAATTCAAAGGCCTTTATGATGATTTTTTTCCTTCAATTAGATCACAGCTGTCCAAAACCATTTCATTTAGAAAACCCATGGCTTCGCTTTTCCAAAACATCCATTTCGACATTGCGTTTCATTCATTGTCCCTGCTCAGTGTTACAAGCCATATATCCCAATGTACGCCCCAGGGTGCGCTACATTTAACTAAACTTTGACGGCCGAGCAAAAAGAACTGGTGCGTTGGGAGCTAGAGTTTTGTTATACAACTAGAATCTGGGTGATGCTGGTGATTTTTTGTAGGGGGCATTTTCTAGGATTCTCGTGGCTAAGTTAGAACTACACGAGTCAATTGATGATAGGGATAAAATGCCTGGCGCGGCCGATCAATGGTCATGACCATCTTGTCATGACGAGTTACTCCATGTTTCGAAAGGCATGTTAAATTAGTCTTTGGTAGTCGTCACAGTTATTCAAGAGGCCATATAATCTGATAACAAATGTTGCCAAGAGGTGTCGTGGTGTCCAGGTAACTGTGTCGAGAAAGTCAGATAAGCAGTAACTACGTACAAAATATTGATACTCACTACTCAGTTTGTATTTTGTATTGGCTGTAAAATATTGGGACACATACTGGGGGGTGATTCTCTAACGCAAAACATCTTTACAACCAAGAAATCATCGTTGCAACATCTATAAGTGCGCGATCGCAGCGCTTCAACGATGTTGACGGTGCGACATAGAACTAAAATATGGTTCCAAATGTATGAAAAATCATCCTCGCCTTCGACGACAACGACGACTTCGCCTTCGATTTTATCCTTCAAACCGAAAAGCTTGTCATTTGTGAGGTCGTCGTTGTTGTCATCTATGATGTGTCAGTTAGAGAATCGCATGGCTGCTATTACTTAGCCACAAGCATAGAATCACATAAATATACGATAACCAAGGTTTTCTTCTCGTCACCTTTCCTTCCCCTCAATCTCTGATTATTATTAATCCACCCATTAGATTCTCGACCACGGATGTTTTGGAAAAGTAAGAGCCATCTTAAGGGTATTATATGATGGAACGAGGGTCGGCATTTCCATAAGTTTATATAGTAAACGATGTTCCACAACCTTGAAAAAAATCACACAGCTAGCCAAAGAATGCTACTAGTCCATGAAACTTTTGAATTTTTGTTCATGCTTAAGAATAGGTCTAAAAAAAATTCCAAAAATGACTAAAAACGCGTAAATCGCACTCCCGCATTGCAATAACTGTGACGTAAGTATCACGAATTATTAAATGAAAGTTATCAAATAATAAAGTTAAAAGTATAGACCAGTCCATGAAACCTTTATTTTTTTAAAATACATTTTGATTTTCTAGTAAAACGATCACAAAGTTGACCAATTTTTTCTCTCAAAATCTCCATACAAATTTCTATGGAACAAAATGGATCCGCGAGGGCGTGCGGATCGCATTCTGTCAGTTCAGTCGGCCGCGCGCCCCCAGAGTGAGAGCACGTCGCTTTGCGCCGCGTTGACAGATCGCGATCGAACTGTGTACGGACACAAAATCCATGCACAGTGTTCTCGTTCCAAAATCTTGTTTCAATGTTTTATTTAAGTACTTTCATAAATCAAATTTTCAAATCAAATCTTTGAAAGACCCACTCTCGGTTTGCGATGGAGCTGAAAATTTGCATGCACATGTGTACTGCGTGACTATGCATTATCATGCTGACATGAAGCTTATCTGATGCTACAGCTGGAAGGCACATATAGGAATTCCGCAATAAAATGATACAACTCTATTGAGTTTGATCTTGTTGGGTGATCTTTTTTGGTGACTATGGTCTGCTGTTGGAGCTGTAAAGTGTTCATAAGAACCCCGCAATAAACACCACAAACGCATCGAGTGAGAGCTTGTTAGATTCGCATCGATGGGTACTTTTATCATTTTTAACCAGGGCCTGCTGCTGGAGCTGGGAGGAAACCATACCAGAAACCCGCAATAAAATGATACAATCCTGTCGTGTTTGGGTTTGTTTGATTCGATGATCACTACATGGGTAAACCTACAAACTATCTATCCCTATGCAATATCATGATGAGGAAAATCCCACATCAAAACGATGTACAGCACATCAAGTTACCACAATCTGTCAAATTTCTTCAGTTTATTTTCAACCTTACCACAATAGCGGAAGATTAATGTTCGGTTGGTAAAATTTGAAATATTCGGGTAGGTTGACCTGCTGTCGTCTGTACTAAAAAGTTAAAGATAAAATAAATTTCAATAGATTGGTAAAATAATGCGAAAGAGAAATCTTTTTCAGGCGGCATGCAAATAATGAAATATTTCCTCTTTATCTATACTTCTATTCTAATATATAACGGGGAAAGATTTAATTGTTTGTGTTTGTTTGCATCGAATAGGCTCCGGATCTAGTTAGCTGATAGAAATAATTCTTCTACTGTTAGGGAGCGATACTATCTGCTCTGAAATACGGGTTATGCGTCATAGTCGTAGCGGGAGAAAAATTTACCGGGACGTGGGTGATAACCATGAGTAAAAACCAACCAACAGAATGCGGTCAAACCAGCGGGATGTCCATGCAACTTCTCACCATGTACCAGGACAGTATAAAATATATGAAGTAAATAAGAACGCGGGTCAAACCCGCGGGTGAAACCTTGTGGAACAAACAGCATAATATGTTACTAAAAAAGTTGTTGAAAATAGTCTAGCTTCTCAACGGAGAATTTATTGTATTAGTATAGACGACTCTTTTGAATTGAAGGAAAGTCAGTAATTATTTTTTTCTGGCCATAGAAGGGGACCAAAAAGTTTTGTACACTCGTTTTTTATCTTTACTAGCTTCTGTCAGCGACTTCGTTCGCGGATCAATCGCTTATGCCAGCGACAACGAGTCGTCATAATCAAAGATCTGAAACGTCGAATTGCTAAGCTATCGGAGTTGCACGTATTATTGTGAGTCAACCATAAAAGATGGACATATGCTGTCCTTGGATATTTTTATATAATTTTAAGGAGAACATTTCCGTGATACATTATTTCTATGTAGCTTAACCATTAAGGTTGCACACGCGACCGAAGCTCAAAAAATGGAGTAACTTCTCCCGTTTCCAACATTTCCCTTCACTGGCTGCTCCTATTGATTGTAGCGTGATGAAAAGTATCCTATAACCCGCTCAGGAGTATGAATAATAAATTGTACCAAGTTTCGTAAAATCCAGTCGAGTACTTTT
>NWSH02000519.1:15496842-15517776 GCA_002382865.2 Heliothis virescens | reverse complement strand
TGGTCGAGCAGACGGACCAGGTCAGGTACTTGGGATCTGTCTTCCACGCGTCTGGTGGCATCGATTGCGACGTCAAGGCACGAATTTCGGCGGCATGGGCCAAGTGGCGTGAGGTGTCTGGTGTCATTTGTGACCCTAAAATGCCGGTTAAACTGAAGGGACAGGTCTATAAATCCATCATTAGGCCTGTCCTTTTGTATGGTAGTGAAACGTGGCCTGTGCTTGAGCGGCACAAGCAGGAGCTGCGGGTCACGGAGATGAAAATGCTGCGCTGGATGTGTGGAGTTACGCGGAAGGACCGCGTTAGGAACTCACGCATCCGCGGCAGCCTTCATGTCCGTGACATTGCAGACAAACTGCAAGAGTGTCGCTTACGTTGGTACGGCCACGTTTTACGGAAGCCGGCCACTTACGTGGGGAACAAATGTCTAGCCATGGCACCTCCGCCAGGCCGGGGCAGACTGGGTAGACCCAGGAAAAGCTGGCTTGACGTCGTAAGAGGTGACATGCGTGCCAATGGACTGTCCACCAGAGATGCCGAAGACCGTGCGAAGTGGAGAAGAAGGTGTAGGAAAGCGGACCCCGGGCCCGAAAGGTCTGCAACCGGGACAACGCTAGGATGATGATGAACGCCCAAAATGAATAAGTTAAGCAATGATACATTTCGTCGCTGAAGATATAATTTTGTCAGTGTTAATTTGTGTGAAAATTATCTGTGAATCCATACATATCGTTTATTTCAGGCGTTGAACTAACATGGTTACTTATTTAAGGTAAAAACTAATATGCTTTTCATTTCTTGGGAATAATGTTATATTAAACTTTAATGGTGAAGGACTTACAAAATATTCGCGACTAAAAACTTGTCATATCTTTTGACAATGCAATAGAAAAAGAAAACGGTGACCCGATTTTCTCTCACACAAAATAATGTCAACCTTGTAAAACAATATAGGTACCTAAAAATATATTTACTCAGTTCAATTCAAAACTAGACATCAGAACCTATGATCCGCAGAATGGAAAACAGGACCATTTTAGATTTTTTGGAACATTGCCAAATACGACCTAAAAATGTTAGGTTTCGGAAAAGAGATGGATATTTTTTCCGTGTTTGAACACAAACGGCGTGATGAATCCGGTCCAATGGGGCGCGAACTTTGTATCCTGAAATGTTTACTATGACATCGATTTCGTAAAAACTGATGGTAGTTGTAATTTTTTGAAGCAAAAGTTTAAAAAAAGACGGAACAAGGATCCTATATTTCTCTAATTTTTAAGTTAAAACCAACATAGTAATATCGATAAATTCATATTTGTAGCTCAAGCACGAGAAAGATTACAAACGATTTGGATTACATTATGTTGCTGAAAGACACAATTTTTGGTCAATTGACCCATGATTTAACTAAAATCATGGGTAAATTGTCCAAAACTTGTGTATACTTAAAGCTTTCCAAGTAAAAAATTATATCTTACATTTTTTCGCAACCAACACGCCAATTGGCGTCAATTTATTTGTGGTTACATTTTACTCATGGCTCTCGTTAAGGTAAAGAACCTTCGCAAGTCGAAGCAGTTGCTATTGACAAGAAAGGAAAATGTGATTTATCACTTCTGATTAAGAATAACGAGGGTCCCGATTTAATTTCAAAGAAGTATTGAAATTTGAAGATCGTTAAGTCGAAAAATGTAGAAATTACTCAATGCTAGTGCGAAAGTGTATGTTGATTGATATTATTAAAACGAATATTTTGTGATCGAAACATACGTACCTCCAAATGATCATATACATACCTCCAAATTGTTGTGCGATAAAGTTCCTGTCTATTGAAAATAATCAAAATATCGATTTCAGCTTATTACATGACAACACTTAAATAAACATTACCAAATATCTAGAACCGTACTCAAATAAACATCACCAGAACCAATCATATTAAATTACAATATAACTCTCATTCCTCATAAATTCATCAAACTTTAAAATCAATTAGTAGGTAATTCAATTGCCATTCTCTCCCGTGAAGTGTTTGAATACGAATTAATTAGAACACCCCAAGTGTCTTCGGCTAAGAAAAATAAAGCTGAAAATTTTCACGTTAATGGAACTGAATTGGATGTAGGGAACTAGGTTTCTGAAGCTACAAGTGGAATGAAAACAACTAAGAATATTTTATTAGGGTGATTTTACGGATGCAGGCCAAGAAATTGCCGGTGCCGCTTCATTGGTGGTTTCTTGCCAAGGTTTTTGCAAATTAGGTTGCGGATCTAAATAAAGGCTGTAAACATTCTAGGTAGACTTACTTCTGCCATTTTACAGTGGGTACTTAAGTTATTATACTGCAAGACAAGATTTTGACAGTAACAATGCAATTCTAATGTTAGCCATTTAACTTCTTGCGCATTTGTTCGTAAATTCTGACGAGAAGCTTAGCTTGTCCGAGGTTACTATTGACTTCACTATAGGCAAATGCATTCGTGAAGCTTCTAATAGCTAACTTCAGAAATGAAAAGTTATTTTAAGGTGAAATATTTAACATTTTTATTTATGTAATAGTAAAGTTACTTAGTCATTCTATTAGATTTAGATATAGCTGTGAGAAAAAAACATGTTTTAGTAATATCGAAATGAAGCTTTTACAGCAGTACAATACAGTCACCAAGCTTAAATGATGCAGTGCCTCCAAATAGTCCGAATAAGCTAATTCTGACCTCGCTAAATTAATGGACTACTAGTCCTGGAAAACCAGGTACAATCCATTATTCAATTACTCCGCCTGTTTGGTAATAGCATTAGAGGAGGGCAACAGATCTGCAATACCAGCGTTCTCTATATGAATGAATCATTCGAATATACATACATATGTATGTACATATATTCCCTGCTTGCTGCATAGTTTAACTTCAAGTTAAAAAGCATTTTTTTTGTGTTCCTAGTACTTGAATTTAGCAAAAGTGAGTTTTTGTACTTTGTTTATTAAAGATTGTGGCGCGACAAGCTACTCGTAATATCTCAGTTACAGAATGTAAAGTTTATTATGTTAGTTAATTTTTCACACTCAACCGGTACCAATTTTACTTTAGTAAAATTCTTTAATACTTTAATTTGGATGCCGAAAGTGAATCCTTTAGAAAGCGGGTGAATATGCGGGGAACAGCTAGTATGACATAAAAATGAGTTCTTACAAGAAATACGTTTCCTTCTCCATATCAAATTCGACTTTAACAAGCCCTGACAGCACCAACATTATATTTCGATCCCATCAAAGAACTACAAAAGAAAAATCTCGACCGTATTCAATTCAAAAGTCATCTACCCACATCAGAAACTGGACATGTAGATTACTATACAAAGGACCAAGTTCAGAACCTTCGGGAAGGACCAAAGCTAATCAACTGGTCCTTTTATACGAATATAAGCTTCCGCCAGCGGTTGCACCCGCGTCCCGTGGAAACTACTCCGCGGACCCAGATAAAAAGTAGCCTGACGCCTTCTTCGATAAATGGGCTATCTAAAACTGAAATATTTTTTGAAAAAGGACTAGTAGTTCCTGAGATTGGCGCGTACAAACAAACAAACTCTGCAGTTTTATATTATTAAACTTACTGACCCGATGAACTTCGTATCACTTACCTTTTAATGTAAACCGTACCATGTATATTTTTTCATCGTTTATACCATATCTGGAGTTTCACCAATATTTCAAGACTATTACCGTTCTCGTGTTTTAGCGAAACGGACGGAAATTATTTTTTATACAGATGATATATAATTTGTAAAGTATAGATTTCTTCCAACAGTATAACTTGCTGGAGTTTTTGATAGGATCCAAGTTTATTATGCTTCGAGACAACTTTGTACTGAAATTGCTTTTTATGAACACAATAATGTTTAAAGCCGTTGTTTTATAGCAGAGTAAATGAAAAAGGACTTTATTGTTGCGTCTCTTTTCAAATGACTAGAATAGTTCATTCTGCTGACAGGAACTGTTTTTCTGTTCGTTAAATTGAGTTTAAGCTTTTTCGTTTCTTTGAATTGTTAATTGGAATTTTGCTTGAATTACTATTGTTGATTATTTTGTGAATTATAGAGAAGTATTTATCAAACTCATTATCTGAATAATTTAAACACTATTGAATATTTTTTTGTGGTATATGATTGAAAGGCGCTTTTAATTCAAACGAACAATTTATTTGCACATTTAATGCAATTTAATTGCACAATTTGTAATATTGCGCAATGTAATCAATTGATTATCTAGAGATATTATTTTTCTAAACATTTGTTACCTGATTTACAAATATCATAACTGGAGAAGTTGTTAAGTCTTATTTCCACTTCAATTAGCTCAAGAAATAAAATACTTACTCCTATAAGCTGGGTGGACCGTTTTATTAAAGAGAGCGTAATAAATCTATCATTGGACATTCCACCAAAGTTATCGCTTAATCTACTTAATATTCCTTCATAAGTATTATTCCGTATTTCGAAGTTATATAATCGAATCGGCGAAATCAAACGGAAAGTTTTGCTTCAGACTTGGTACGATATCAATCGACTTGGAAATCTTACAAGCGTATTGAAGAAGAACACTTAGATAAGTAAGGAATTTAGCAATTATTTGGAACTATAACATCAACGGATTTACTCGGATCTCATGGACCTTGCCCGTGAAATCGGATAAAAAGAAGCCTATCGGCCAATTGCACAGGTTGCAGATAAAGTTCTAGTTGTCTATCTGACAAATAGTGCCATACAAATGTTTTGGTTTTGAATACTTTTCTATGGCATGATCTGTCACATAACAAAAACATTACAAAGCAGCTCGGAGTAGGAAGTTGGTGATTGATACACCCGTGCATCGGAGAGCACGTTAATGTCGGTCCTGCGCCTGATCTCTCTCCGGTCGTGTCGGATTGCCGTCCCATCGGGTTATGAGAATGAGGGAATAGGGAGTGCTCATGTGTCTGCGCAAATGCTTGTGCACTATAATATGTCCTGCGCAGCTGGCCGATCTCCTTATATGAAAACAGCCGCCGTGGCCGGCAATCGGCTAGGACGCCATCATCATCTTGTCACATACCTATCTATAACTTTATTTAAAACCTGTAAAACTACACAACTGCAGTACGTCTTTCTCGATAAATGTCATAAATTGACATAAATACACATAAATTCTCACAGAAATAAGGTTTTAAATAAAACGTTTTGATATATATGAAGGCTGTAAAAGGAAAACGCTCAAAGATGGAGAGGGTCCTTCATATAGTGGTGTGTTTTCCGGGAAATTGGCTGGGATTGTAAAATGATAAGTTGCGATATCACGACTGCTCAATAAAAATAACTAAGAAGTAGTGAAGAAAATTGAAAATTGAAGTAAAAAAATAGTTTATTGCTACCGGGAGCAATTGGTATTTGAGTTTTTAAGTTATGCTGAAAAAAATAATCGTATCTATTGTTTTAAGAGCAGTTAGTAGTTTCTAAACATAATACTTTACTTTCATTCTACATTCGTTTGTCCAGCAAAATAGCTAAACTGGTGGTACAAAATACAAGATAAGTCACCAAAATCAGAAATTCGAAAGCCTTGTCGAATTTAATGCCTGAATCCCGGAATAGTAACAGCACACAACCGCTCTATCCCGGCCTGAGCGTTGATTGATTGCCTCGTATCGGCCCAGCCCGGGATCCCGGGATTCGGGACATTTGTCTCAGTTTGACGAATACGAACGCTGACGAAGACTCATTTTATGGGAGTTTTTGCAATCCACTACTAGTTTGATGGAGCCGTTTTTGCGTAAGTTCGGTGAGATAATATTGTCGCGTAACACATTTTATTGATTGGATCACGTAGGTACGATTTTTTTCGGATGTTCGGGTTTCCTTAGCCGTAGTATGGCGACATTTGAACTTTCTCGACGATTGTTTTGATTATTTACACAGTTTTTTCATTAGGGTTGATGTAATTAATTATTTTTTTTAACTTTTTACGCTAAACTTTATCGTCTATTAAGTAAGTTTTAGGAATTAGTTACTCACAAAACCAAGGATTATTTTACTATCACACGTTTATACAGATTACATAGGTAGTCGCTCCATGTAACACGCCAATTTTAAGCTGCATCTATTTAGATCTATTACATATTTATTTTATTATTTTACCCCCAATAATAACGTTCATTAATAACACTCTCGCGTACGTTGGTACGGCCACGTTTTACGCAAACCGGCCACTTACGTAGGGAACAAATGTCTAGCTATGGCGCCTCCTGGCTGACGCCGTAAAGGGTGACATGCGTGCCAATGGAGTAAACGGAATGAAAGCGGACCCCGGGCCCAAAAGGTCTGCAACCGGGACAATGCTCGGATGATGATGATTAATAACACTTTCATTGAAATATTATGCGGTATTGTCATCAAAGTAATTTACAGTAAATTGTAAATTAAAGCAGCTACGTTAATATCATTAAGTTTAAACACGAACAATGCAGTTTGTATGTACAGACAACAGTAGGTCAACGTAAACGAATCTATAAAATTTTACCAATCAAACATTAACCTACCTCCATTGTGATAAGGTTGAAAATCTATTGCAGAAATTTGACAGATTGTGGTAACTTGATGTGTTGTCGTCTATACGTATTAATGCGACCGACGCGAGTAATATTGTTACTTATCCTCTCATTTTGACTGTAGTGTTAATGATAAGGGTATTAACTGTTCGTTTTAATTAAAAACTATATTGGATGAAATGCTTTTGGTAAGTATATTTTGAGGCAACCATTTCTGAATCGTGTGCAGATAAATGTTTGATGAAAGCTAAATTGTATTTTATCTTATCCAATTTTCAAAAGAGGAGGTTCTTAATTGAACTATTTTTTTTGTAATATTTTCTAATTAAAATCTACAGTGTCTGTAATGATTTTACGGTCATAGTTACAGCTGAAGCTATTTTAATGAAATGAATAGATCTAGTGGTAGTTTTCAAGCACACAAAGCGTAGCTAGATTTCTTCTCAGGCAATAACTTTATGAATTTTTATTATTTTTATAATGTGATGATCGTTTTCGACTTGGTATACCAAAAATATTAAATAAAGACTTAATAAATATGAAAGTAAAAATAACTGAAGACAGGGGTCGTGACACCCATCGCATAAGTAATTTAATTTCCCTGAAAGAAACGTCATAAAAGTGAAAATTACCCATAAAGTGGAGTGGGCGAATTTGTGTTTAGTTCAAGTCATAAAAAGAAAACGACGTTATTTTAAAAAAAAGTACGAGTACCAAATTATTAATTTAAGTATGAAAATGAAATGTGAAATTCAAATAAGTTTAATAAATAAAGTCCAATAAATAGATCCTTACTAATCTCATTTGGATGCCATTGCAGTTGCGTATAAGCTTTCACGGTCACATTAATGCACAGAATGAGGTTTCATTTAGCATGTGGATAAATTAATACCTATAACTAATTCCGTTAATAGTTAGTGCTACTTTTTATCCCGTTGGGTGGAGTGAGTCTTTCAAACCATAACCAAAACCGTTTGAAATAACTTTACTTGTCAACCTAGACGATGTATGTACCTACTCATATTTCTCGCCATCGCTTCTAACTTGGACCACACGCTATCCTAGAAAGTTAATGTCACCAAATGTCATAATACCAACGTCTCAGTTATGTTCTACGTTTCTGTTCGCGCCGTTTCATCGGTGCCGTGTAGATCTCCTAAAAACTTAACGTTTATAGTATATTAGCCTACGTTTATGACCTAAGCTAAATGATGACCAGTCCGTAGTAAAAATCTAAAATAAAAACCTGATATATTATGAAGAAGAAAGATTTGTATGTACGTTTGTTTGTAGTGATTTGGCTTTAAAGGTACTAAAATGATTTGAAAATTTCATTTACTTTTATAAAGCTACATTTTGTTTGGGTAAGGGAAGTAGTTCCCCCGGGATGCGGGCGACACCGTAGGAAAAAGCTAGTTTTGAACAGAAACCTGATTGTTGACTAGCAAAAAATAGAACTGAAACCAAAATAAAGGTAATGTGTTGCTTGTATCTGGGCAACCTGATACCCCTTGATAAAATTGGTCATCAGACCTTCGGGCTTCTGAGTACCATTACCGACTGCCAGAGATAATAGCTTTACAAAAACGAATGTTAATAACGAATGATAAGGTGGAACTTATATTATGACAAGATTCTCAACGAACCACGGACCAAACGCACCAAGCCTTGCTTAACTGTGCCGTATCAGTCAAGCCGTACGGTATCTACGATAATTATTTCTCTGCATTGAAAAGACGATACAAGTTGCTGTTTGAATCGAAGAGCTCAAAGCTCCCTTCTTCAAAACTTACTTCGGAAATACATAACTTCAACAAATTGCAGCGCATCTTCCAAATACAAGAACATATCTATATCCGTACAATGAGTAACAAAACTTAGATAGTGAATGCTTTGTCTAAAATGTTATCGAGTAGTTTCTAGAACGTAATCCAGGATAAAGTTGGGAGTTTAAAATAAATAAATGAGCATCGTTCAGTGTTCGCTTCTAGCTATTGTTTTGGAAACGATATCAATTAAGTAATGATGTCACATTCATTTTGTGTAGACGAGGTTGCTGTGTCGCTACCTAGCACATTTTGCGCGCTTGAGTTGAGATAAGGTGAAGGAATTTTAGACGATACGACTGGATCGTAATGATTTTTTTTTTCAACTTTGCATATATTTGTAATTGATGAAACTTAAAGCATTATATATTTTTTTTGGTAACTTTTTTGTAAGGCGATAATTTGAATGGCCTTTGATTGAAATGATAATTATTTGGTGTATCTAGTTATATCAATCGTACTATGTGAGAATTTAACATTAACCTGCTTACGTAGGTATAGTTACCAAAACAGAATTGTTATACTTTGAGGTAATTTTCCGAATTCTTTCTTAAAATTAGTATGAAGCAAAATGACCTGTTCTAATAATCGTGTCGTCATCGTATCGTATATATAAAAGAATCCTCTTCAAAAGTGAATTTTCCGGAGACATTAGGCCAAATCGCACATCTTGAGGGCGAGCAGATAAAACAGCATAAAATATAATGCCAAGCTGGAATGTCCCACTTAGTTTACAGATAAAATTCTTTAACTACTAAACTTTGGGATACCATACTTTGATATAACAAAACATATTATAACAGCAGTAGAGATACAAATTGAAGTATCTTGATAAATACTGAGTTGTTGCGTATTCAATTTGTTATAGCGATAATGTGAAAAGTTATATAATTACACCACAATAGCAGGTGACTTTAGTGTTACTACAAGTTTTAAAGAATACTATCTGTATGCGTTAGATTTTTTTTACTTTTATCTATTTCCAATTCCTGCATTTATTATGTACCCTAACCCATGCGTGTTTTGTGTGTCTATGTATTACACACACACACAACGACGCATCCATTCGCCAAGCTTGGCACGGGTGACAAGCCTACACTGCTAATAAAAAATGGTAACAAAATCATCAAAATGTAACCAAAAATGAATATTAACGGCAAAGCAATTTGCGTTCAGATCACGTACACCAACAACGTGTTAATCTTTTTAAAGGAAATGAGAAAACTTTCGGACTTTGTGCCTCTGTTTAAACGTGGCCGTTTTTTGGTACATTTTTTGGACCTTTAGTGTTTTTTTTGGTATTGTTTTGTTACTTTTAAAAGAAGTCATTAGTCTTCATTACGGTTGTTGAGGTTTTATTTGTTAGTTACTTGATTTTATTCAATTATCAGTAAAATACTGGCTGTATCCGGATAGACTGGAAGTCAACCTCAACATACTTCGGGAAAAGGCTAGGCAGGTGATGACCTGATTGTATTAAATTATCTAGTATTTAGTAAAATCAGCATTGGGGTTAAGTCATTCGGAGAATTATTCTGACAAAGCGTCAGATTGTTTTTAGGTTTCCGAACCCAAAGTTAAAGACTGGGCCTCATTGCTAAGACTTCGCTGTCCCTCTATAATCTGTCACCAGGCTGTACCCTATTCGAGATTTTGAATAATTTTTTCAATAATTTTAATGAAATATACCACCTCTCCGACATTTATGAACACTCCATCAGTCGCCAGCAGTAATATAGTAGGTTAGTTAAACTCATTCATACCCGCCATACAAGACCGCAGCCGACATCTATTTGCTAACAAAATGCTGCGTGTAAGCACTTATTAGAGGGGGATTTATCACTGTCTTTGAGCTCCCTCTATTATCTCTAAGAATGGCTTAACAGAAGATACGACAGTATAAGTTTGGTTTTTACCTAAAGGTTTTAATGGTTCCTGAATGGTTGAAGTTTTAAATGGAAAATGCTATATTAGTTTAATTTAGTTCTTAAACTTATATATTTAGGTATCCTAATTTTTACTCGGGATTGACACAGCATATCTTCTTCATTCATACTTCTTTGTCTGACGTGACATTCTTTTCAACCATATCAGTTTCATATTTCATCCATGGCTTTTCTTAAGTTAATACGCTTAATTGACACAAATTCTATCTATATCTTCAAGAATCTTTCAAATATATATTTTTTGCCATTATATGAACTTAACTACAAATCGATTGCCACTTATCACCATTCCCTCACAAATCCTTAGCAAAAATATATACCTAAATAGCACGCACAAAATACTGCAAAGCATTTTACAATAAAATGCCTTACTCCAACGTACTAACCACCTTTTATTACATTTGCCATTTATTTACCCGACGCGTCGTTACCCATTTACTTAGTCTATGGCATTACCATCTACGCACATAAATCTAAGTAAGTGTCAATTAAGTAGAAAATACGAGAGGCGCGAACACCTATAAATACAACTGTGACCTTAAGTTTCAACGATTTCCACGACTCTATCGATAAGTAAAAGGCTTTTTGAATATCTAAACATATAAAACTCAAAGGCGACTGATTGACTGACATAGTGATCTATCAACGCACAGCCCAAGCCACTGGAGGGATCGGGCTGAAATTTGGCATGCAAGTAGATGCTATAACGTAGGCATTCGTTAAGAAAGGATTTCCCAAAATTTCCCCGAGAACGGGAAAAATTTTGCTAGTCGATACATATGAGATGTATGGTGATGCGGGCTGCTCAAGACCGATGATTTGCATTCAATAGGGAATGTTTCAGCAGTGGACGGCAATTGGCTAATATAATGATGATTACAAGATGTAATGCCTTGAAAATTGCCCGTATAAAAGTTAGTCTTCTAGAGACTTGTCTATTTTCGTCTAAATCGGCATAATTTATCTACTATAAAACAAAATCGAGAACATTTCTGTATGTCAAAAAGTTTCTTCATCCCATTAAACAATTTATTTAAACAAATTAACCCCCTCTGAAAAGCCCCACCGGCCTTTCACACTGGCTGATTTTCTGAGCGGACAAACCGAGCCTTCTTTCGGTTCGTAAGGCGCGTGACAACAAACAATTGACAACTGCCAGTACAAAAATGAGGTCGTTAAAAATCGTGGCGGTGTTGGAGGAGAATGCTGTACAGTAGACTGCAAAAGAATAAGTCTATTCTCAAGCAACTAAATATTAAATCTAGATTGTCCACTATCTGTTACTAATGAGTACTATGTTACTACCTTGATCATATTGCTTGGAGAGAACCCGACAAGAAAATCGTGCGACAGATTTTGGCCGCTTGAAATGTAACGAATGTATACTCTTGGTTTTGCAAAGCGCGGAAAAACTTAGCGAAAAATTCACCAGTGTGAAAGCACTGTTAAAATATTTAAACGCTCTTCCTGGTATGAAAACACGATGACGTCACAAACATGGCGCGTAAACATGTTTTTGTCGTCATTAAATAAGATTTATAATATTGTACTTTTGTAACGTTGAACTGTCAAAGTTGTGAAGAATGAATGATGGAGTAAACGGCATTCAAAACTGTTTGGGTAAGTTCATTCAAGTTTTTTAGTATTATGGGCGGTTATTTAGTATCAACCTAACTATCATGATAGTCATTTATTGAATCTGTTAGTTGTTCTATCTATGTATCAAAGTGAGGGAACTAGTTCCCGCACTCAGACAAAATGTATGTTTCTCAGGCTTTAAACTATGCTATCTATGTACCTTTAATTTAAATCCTTTAGGTAGGTATTTTTGGCATGACACATTTACTTTCACATTATTTTGGAAAAATACGTAGGTAATATTTTATTTTTAAGAATAAACCCATAGACAACACAACTTATTGTTGCCCAAATATTATAAGGTCTGGAGCTGCGCTGTAAATAACACATTCACAACTTCACAAAGCAATACATCAAAACCATCGAACATTCTAGATCTTTCTCATGGAAAATTAAATTTCCCTCACACAAATACTCCAATTTCCTTTCATATTGATTCCAATATGAAAGGAAATTTGAACACCGTTTGCATCTATTTGAACACCGTTTGACACCAATACAGCATTGTACTTGAATGCACAACAAATTGATAGAACCGCTTCCCAAGTAACGTTCGAGAAATTTCTCCAATAAAATTGTGTTCTATTCGCAAAATTTCGTAAACGCATAAAGGGTCAAATCGTTTGTAAAATCGGAGAGCGAAGTCGTACGAAAATTTAATTTTTATATGAACGCTGTAGGTTTTTTCATGTAAGTCCCTGAAAATGCAATTGTCGCAAGTGCGAATGGGGCGTTTTTTTTTATTTTTTAACGTTTCACACGATGATGGAAAAACGGGAATTAAATAAAGGAAAATGCTCATACAAGTTGAATATATGAAACTAGGTAGACTTATTTTTTTTTCTGAAATTTGGTTTTGAGGTTACAGTAATTTGATTGGTATGGACTTGATAAACTAATATTAAAAACAAATTGATTTATTTAGAACTGCTAAATTATTAGGTATTATAAATAACATTAAGTTATAAGAACAAAAGGTTGTATTTTAGTTCAAAGTTATAAACAAAATTAACTATTTCAAATATTGTACCTTCAAGGAACAATAACAATTCCTCATAAACTTACTATCGCAATATCAGGTGCAACGAATGTAAGATTTATTCTCTCCGACTTCCTTTATTTTACTTCCAAATTAAAGCTACGTTTATTTTATTTCCCCGGACACAAAATTTAATACCATTACTCAAGCAATTTAATATTAAATCTAGTCCAATTTAGGCCGCCTGACACTTGGGGAATACTTTTAAAACAACTCGTTGTAAACTTGAAGTGAAAAAAATATATAAAAAAAAATCTAATTTTCTTCAAAATATGAAACGAGAAATATTATCGTTATGAAGTTGTGCTTTCAGTTTCAATTTTTCAGACGGTCTGTTGGCTGTCTCGAGGGAAATCATGAGGGGGTCTTAGCACTGTCTCCGGTAAAGCCAGCTTCATTAAGGACTGTAAGGACTGTAAGGACTGTACGAAATAATGTTTACTTTTGCATCAATTAATATGACGCTTTTTTTCAAAAATCGAAAATCTTTCGCTAATTTTTTGACAGTGAAAAGAAAATAATTAAACATTTTGAAAAAATGGGCTAATTAAAAACGAAACTAGTAAAAAAATAAACTGATAGGCACAAAACTAAGTCAAACTTATAAAATTGCCGCTTGAGAAAATATTTAAGAGCAATTTAATTTAACAAATTTAAGTATGATCGAAAATAATAAAATCAGTTAAAGAAAAATTACTGAGAAAAACAATGAACTGTATACCTCTAAGATACTTCGTAACTTTTCGAAAATGTCTGTTCTCTCTTAAATATCACATGATACAAAGAAAATAGACATTAGCCATTAATGGACTAAAAGTACAGACGACAGCACATCAAGTTACCACAATCTGTCAAATTTCTGCATTAGATTTTCAATCTTATCGCAATGGCGGAAGGTTAATATTTGATTGGTAAAATTTGACGGATTCATATACGTTGACCTGCCGTTGTCTGTACGTACGCAACGAGTCAATCTTTGTTAAAACTTTGTCCTTACTGTTCCAAATGCTTTTGATACGACCCTAATCAATTGGAAGTATGTAATCAGACCTTTAATATTTAAATAGACGTAAACAGTAATGTGAAACTTTGTTTTGGTGATCTTTCACTTGTTTTGTACTGAAGCTACCTTTTTGGGGAAACACTTTTGAAACGGTCTCGCTTTGTAGTCATCTATACCAATATTATAAAAAGTTAAATTGATTGTAAATTTTTTTGTAGGGCGTAATCTCTGGAAGAAGTTAACCGATTTCAAAAATTCTTTCATCATTCGAAAGCTACATTATCTACATAGGTTATATTTTATCCGGGTTTGGGCAGTAATTACCGCGGGACGCGAGTACATTATTTATATACAATAATATAATTCACTGTCATAATATTTTCTCGATATATTCCCACATTATTATTGCAAAAATAAAATTATAATAATTCCCAACAAGCACTGAATAAGCGCGGTGATTGATACTCAATCCTACTCTGTGTGAGAGTAGGCTTGTGCCTAGCAGTGGGACGATGAAAAGGTTAATGATGATAAAATTTTAAATAACAATGTTGCCATGCCATGTTTAACTGTAATCTCTCTGACCACATTTTGAATTCAATAAATTTTGTTGCTTATTTATCTTTGTACAATTTACCAATGAAACAAGTAAGAAAATACCTGTGATGATTACCATAACACAGCTAATAAACAGTCACATTTTCCTCACTACAAATAACAAAATAACTGTACACTTACCGCCATTATAGCCGCCATCTTGTGACGTCACTTGTTGGCTCTCGTAATAGTAAAGTTTTAATGTTCCTTAATGCTTATTCTGTTTGTTTTATCGTTCCATGGTTTACTTTTCGCTGGTGTACCGAAATTAATGTGTCTTGTATTTGTTATCTACATAGCAAATTACTCACAGCTGGAAAAAATAAACAAAATCTTGGAAGGAGTCGTCTACATATGGATATACGTATTACGAATATTTTTTAAATTATAAAAAAACGTGCTGTTCCCGTCAATGTTCTCGATCTTTGGACTTTCATTTTACTTCTTTTGCCAATAAAATCGCGAAAATTATTCCAAAATCCAATCAACCGTTGCACAAGCGAACTATAATTAAAGCCTTTGAATTTTGTAAAAGCTGCTCCTGAAAGAAATGTGAGCAGTTCGGAGCCAAGTTTTACTACAAGTAAGGCACATAAAAAAGAAAATTTCCAACTAAGTTTTACACAGGGAGCACGCCTAGTGAAAATGTTCCCCGCGGGAGAGCACTATGATCGTGCTTATTTCAGCCACAAAGATCCTACAAGGATAATGCAGATGGGATTAACCTTAAAAATTTGTTTATAATGAAAATAATTATATTCTGACACTTTTTAAATTTTTCAATTTAATACCAAATTAAATGCAGATACCAGTTATTAAAATGCAACATACTTTCACTTAATAATTTTAAATTTTACATCAAGCTGGCCCCGCTGTATCACCCATTTTATTATCATACTGGTTATTTCTCCCGGTTTAACCTCGGGACGTAGGTCATTCACACAGTCATTTTCCTCAGTCAGTTAAAAAGTAGCCTGTGTCTTTTCTTAGGTTTTAGAATACCGTGTACTATACAATGATAATTCAAATTTGTTCAGTAGTTTTTCATGAAAGCTCGACAAACATACGAAACTTAACTAACAGTACGGAAAAGTTAGATTATACATAACTTTCACCAATCATTAAAAAATATTTTACTCAATATATACCTACGTCTAAGCCTGACACGTTTTCGGTACAACAACCACACAACTCTCCATGGCCCGAGATTGTCTTATCCTCAGATTTCACGCTCGATCGCGCCAATAATTCAACGCCTGTATTCGATGTACGTCGACCAATGACGTCAATTAACAATAGCTGATAACAACACGATCTTGTGGTGTGCAATATGCTGGCTTGTGGAATAATGGGGTTATATTTTACTGGAGTATTTTTATAATGGTGGGAATGACACACTTTGACAAAAAAATGTTTTGAAACTGCCGAAATATTAAAGGCTAACAGTGCAGTGCATGCAGGATTTTGATCTTATTGTGTTTGATTGTCTTTATGAAAACTTGCTTAAGGAGAGCTATACATACCCTTCTTTGTTGAAAAGGTTTTCTTGGTATTTACTCGTCATTCCGTTTTTCATCTAACATTGCATCTAAAACATATTTTATTATTTTCGATAAAATTCGTCACGTTTCATTGTTTTATCTCCTTTTAATTACACTAAACTAAGGAGCTACGGCGGTAATTTAACAATCAAATTACGAAAAAGAACTTGTCTCAACCTTCAAGAATCAACTTTAGTTTCCTTCATCGATATAGAATCTCCAAGTATGTAACCTAAAACATTTATTACCAAAATGGCGTCACCAATCAATAGAACCTATGCATCTATAACATGTTCTCGTACCCTTATAGGAGCCATGATTAAATCAATCGTCTGTACTGGCCATAATCCTGTAGCTCCGATTTCATTCTCAGTCAAGCCGATAATCGTCAGTACAACAGTTGCAGTGGACGTGGCTATTAGTTGTAAGTGATTGCATGTTAGAGTGTAGACATATATTGGAATATCTGGTAGGAAAATCTAAACCCTCTTTGGAGATTAGTAGTACTAGCACTGTAGACTTACCTACTTGGTGTAAATTAGATATTTCCGTAGAAATTGATGATTGAGTAAGAAAAAATTAGAAGAATATCCGAGCAAAGGCCAAAAGAAAACATAAATAGTTAACGAGGTTTCGTCTTAAAAATTGAATTTATGATTTATTTTACTTCCTCAAAAATAATGACCAATCACTTGTGCATTGTGATTTTCATTCCATACATCTCTATTAATCCTCTTTCTTACCAAACAGCTTTTTTTAGAATCGCAAAATATTTTCTTCTGTCTTACATTATTCGCTCAACACAACTCTATAGCTATAAAGTAACTTTTCAACTTAGCAGCGAAAAGCAACACTCATTAAAAATGAAATTATTAATTCTTTGTAAAGGAAGATACGAAATCATGTTACCCAGTCTTGAAAATGAAGCGTTGTTAAAGATTCTTAGCCAGTAACTCTATCCTGGGATACTTTTATTATGAAAGGGTGCAAATTGCAGGGGTTTGTGGTAAAAAGAAGAAAAACAGCTGTGTTTTGGAATGAAAACTGGTTTTAAATATAAAATAGATTTTTGGTCATTTTGAAATTGATTGATTGAATTTGATCATTTTTTATTAAAAGTTTAAAATAATAACAAAGATAAGTAGCCTATTTTCTATTACGGATAGTGCCTTAGTTATTATAATGGTTTACCATAATAAATTATAAATAAAAAATAGCAAATAGCCAACAAGAAAAAGAAAACTTGCTTTCACAAGCAAAAACTACATCAAATTCCGTCCATCCGTTTATGACCTGGTAGGTTAGATCGCGACAGCGGCAGGTCATCGTATACGAATCTGTCAAATTTTACCATTCAAACATTTACCTACCTCCATTGTGATAAGTTTGAAAATCTATTGCAGAAATTTGACAGATTGTGGTAACTTGTTGTGCTGTACATTATTCCATTACACTGCTTGTACAGAAAAAGGGAACACCGCTGTTCCCTCGTTATTCATGCTTCTACACATTAAACTGAACTGGGTTGATGCATATTCATGTTTTTAGCTACAAATATTTTATGCTTGCCCATCTTACTGGCTTGAAGTTAAAAGATTGTATTATTTTTGTTTGTCAAAATTCATGAACTTATTTAAGGTTGACCGTTAATTTTTAATGTTATTTTTGGTAAGATTTGCATATTTTTATTATTTACTAGTTAATGGCGAGTGGCTTAAATTATATTTTTAAATTATGGACTTAATTTAGAACTCATTTTCGAAATATCCAGTTATATTATAAAAAACAGCTAAGGAATATTTATTTAATTAGGAAAATAATTAAAAATAATAACAAACTACATACCTACTTATATTACAATACATATATTTAATTTATTATAAGAAAAAGGTTAATAAACGGATGCAATACTACCTACTACTATTGTAAGTTATGCTAAGTCCTAAGTTAAGCAAATGTAATTGCTTAGATGTAAGTGCTAGCCCTCTTTGCAACGCCTGAAAAAGGCCGTTAAGCTGTACCGATATACTTAAGATTATACCTGTAAAACCTTAACATGCAAATAAAGACTTTGATTTGATTTGATTAATACAAAGTTAAGGTGATATAGCATGAATACGTTCAAAGATACTATGTATTTCCATTTTACTTTCATTGCAATAAATCGTCTAAAANATTATACCTGTAAAACCTTAACATGCAAATAAAGACTTTGATTTGATTTGATTAATACAAAGTTAAGGTGATATAGCATGAATACGTTCAAAGATACTATGTATTTCCATTTTACTTTCATTGCAATAAATCGTCTAAAAACATTTATCTGCAATAATAATTTACTAAGTGTCCATACGATAATCCTTTTCGCTCTGATTCCAATCTAATTACTTAAAAGCTAAAATGCCAACAATTAATAAAATTCCATTTTCATCGATGTTAAAAAAGTATGGAAATACATTATTCTGGGTTTAAAAGGCCGCGTTTCCACTCTGTATTTACATAGCATATACCAGTTTCAGCTTTGCTTTGATTAACAATAAGTTACTAAATGTCTAGTAATTTTGGTCCCAATAAAAATGACGTACTAGTTTAGTACATCATCATCATCCTTCCCCTAATCCTAATTTATTTGGGGACGGCGCATCATGTTTTCTTCTTTACTTACTTAAGTATGTAGGTCATAAAATGTCAATTGTTGCCATCAGTCATTGTAACTATTTCATTTTAGAGGCGGATTTTTTTAGAGACAGTTACATAAGTTCGAGATAACATTCTAGATAGCTATCAGATAGATCGTGCTATAGAAAAGTTGTCAGAATTAAAAACTTTTCTCTGACAATATCTGTCAGATATCTAGAACATTTTGTGGAACTTGTGAAATTGGGTGTAAGGCTTATTAGGTAAAGCCTTCACATTACAAAGACAGACATTGTCCCAGGAAACATTAAATGTGATCATACAGTGTGAACAAACTCTAATGCAACCGCCATTTTTCTCGCCATGCATTTAAATTGCAATAATAAAACTGAATAATCTCTTTGACCGCGAATAAAATGATTACCGAGCTTTCAACTTGTGACGTAACTGTGTTTAATTCTTTTTACTCAAGTTGAACCTTTTTCCTCTGACTCTTTAAAACTAATTAGTGATTTAACTGCACTTTTAATAGATTTTTTTCTTAGCTTCGTAAAGAATGCTGGTTGAAATGAGCTTCAGGTTTTTGTTGGACATTAAACTAAATGAGGAATCTAGATTGAGTTTCTGTTATTTTTCAAGAGTAAGGGTAAAAATACTTTTTCTTAAGCAACTTTTCGCGTGTGTAGGTATATTCTAAAGCTTGAAGGAGGCTTTAATCCATCAGTGGACGTTTTTGAACTGTGACAGCTACGAAGATACTTTTCACGGTGTTTTGCCTAGATTTATTCATAGTTATTGAAACTACATATCCTAAAAACGATGCTATAAGTATATAATAATGTTTTAGCTTCTGTTGACTGTTCTGATTTTACAGTAAAACAACAAAACCTATTCAGATAACATTTAGTTTACAGATATTATCAATTAATTCTGCTTATATGTAATAGCCCTAATTTATACAACCCATCAAAATACACAAAAGGAGAAATTCTCTCATTGCATCCAATACCTACCAAAAATATTGAAAATCCCTAATGGATATTAAATAGTTTTCCAATAATAAATCACGGGTATTTGCATAAAATGAATATGCAAATCCCCCTATCTACGGGTTCGAATAAAAAGACGGAAATTAAGTATAGGAACAAAGCACCTTGATTTTGATAAGGGTAAAATGTACCCTTGGACCGTTTATTTCAAACTTCAGATAATTATAATTAAAATATTGTATATGTTAGTTATATATCTGTCCTTACTTACTATTGTTATATGCGAAAGTTAATCAGTCTGTCCGGCCGGCTGTCACGCCAAAATTACTCATCTGCCTAGCCTTTTCCCAACTATATTGAGGTCGGCTTCCAGGAATGTAGCTAATAACCAAAATTTATATGGAGTAACTGCCTATTTGAATTCCTCAACACAGATCTCTGGGCAAGCCGATACCACTTGTTGACTGGTTGTCAGACTTTATGGCTTTTGACTACCCGTAACAACCATCAAATGACAGGCAGGCCCGCTTATTTATCGTGCCTTCCAAAACATGAAAGACTACTGAAACCGAATTAAATAAAATTTGGTTTTGTTGGCTACTTTTCTGCAAGTTTGGGAAGTAAAATACAATATCTAAGTACGACCTTCCATAATCCTCTGAATTTCTATACGACTCAAAGGTCTAACTATAAATTTTATCGGAATTCATGCGTTCAATATCTGTTGGGGTAAAAATATGAGACAATAAGATCGGGTGACTGCGAAATCGCTGCTCCGAAGTATATAGTAACGATTTTGGAGCGATTGAGCCCAATACAATTGATGACTTACTTGAAAAGGATAATGGTCGGGATTAGGGTTAAGTAAAATGCTTCAAAATGTCTTTGGACTTATCCTGAGTTTCAGTAAAATAAAATGCCATTTTGATTGCCTTTTTTCTAGGTGAGAAATTGACGAATTTCGCTGTGGATGCAGCAGGAGCTCCCTGCTGTCAGATATTCAGACTAAAACTGACCGATGTTGTTTGAGTGCCGCGGTAACTCTTTCAAACACTCCCTCAGTTCTTTACTGTATTACTTGGGTAAATGTCAAAAAAATCCGAAATTTGATTCCTGAGTTGACGGTGCCGTGTCCTATTAGG